>JAAAQI020134906.1:0-28723 GCA_011800005.2 Stichodactyla mertensii
TCTGTCTGTCTGTCTGTCTGTCTGTCTGTCTGTCTGTCTGTCTGTCTGTCTGTCTGTCTGTCTGTCTGTCTGTCAGTCATAAAACTTTCTCGTAACATGTGCAGAAAAATAAACACTATTATGGACCGAAAACTAAAACAACAGTATATAAAATTGTTTGAAAAAAAGTCGTCGGAGCAAAAGGCGCTAGACGATCATTCATTATAGATACCAAATGGATTATGGATCTCTGCTGTTTGTGTCATGAAGACAGACAACCAGTCAGCTCCCGTGAGTGACAAGATTTTGGATGGATCGAGTCATTTGAATTCCGCTTTAAGGCGCGTTTACACTGGCGCGCAAGTCGTCACCAATTCGAACATGCTCGAAATTTAGTGTAAACACGCGTGATTTGGGTTGTGGTAAATGTTCGCCATTGAAATCACGGCTCAAGTCACGCGACAAAATTCCTAGTGTAAGCGTGCCTTTATAAGGACTATTTTCTTATTATCGCCTTTGGCTGCTACAACTTTTGAAATGGCTGAAAAGATCTGAATCAATATTGCAATAGGAAATACATTCCACCTATTATCAAACATTACCCCTATGCATTTATAATACAAACTTGAAAACAAATCTAAAAATAAGGAAATTGTTTTAAAATTTAAAATAGATTGCATGATGGTACACTTTTGAATAGTCGTTGCCTTGGAAACAGTATAAATATCAGTAAACATTAGGAATAAGCGTAGGAGTAACTTAATGCATGATGACAAGAATGTCTGCGTAGGAGTGAGGAAAATGACTTGTCCTGAACTATTTGTTACCCTTTTAATTCTGTTTATTGGCTAATTCGATAAAGGTTTTCTTTCAAAACATCACCCACACACACCCACTACTAGAGCTAATAGATCATGGGGAATTTTTTACCCCACGTATTTTTTAGTCCTAAAACTCAATACCTACTGAACGTTTTCTTGATGTTTTAGTGAGCTTGTGTTTCTAATGGAAGAACGAGACAAAGAAGTCATTCGACATATGTATGTCAGACTTTTGCGAAATTTGGAAGCAACAAAGCTCATGGGTTACCTGTACCAAGAACACGTGTTAAACGAAGAAGACATGGACAAAATAGAAGCAAAAAAGACAACGAAAAGCAAAGCTGAAAAGCTGCTCAAGATACTGAAAAAGAGAAAAAATGGATTGAAAATGTTGATCAAAGCTTTGCTTGTGACAGAGATTCAGGCTTTCTTGGGTCATGAACTACTGGAGAGAGTAACTTGGTGTGAAGAAGGTAAAAGTGGAACCCTTAAGTTGGGATCGCAGTTTGGACGCGGACATACTGTGAACCTTTGTGTATGGGCAATAACATGACATGTCATCATGTCTTTTAAGCCAGTTTTCTCTTTCTTTTTGTTTTCTTTCTTTCTTTCCTTTTTTCTTTTTTCTTTCGTTTTTCGTTTTCCTTTTCGTTTTTTCTTAGTAGCACGATGATTAAGATTATCTATCATAAAAGTGAAATGGAACACGTGACCTGTATAATGGTTACGGGAGTTTGGCGGGTTAACAATAACATTTTACCTAACTCCAAAAGATGAATTTCAAAGTAACGATAAAAATAAATAGACGAGTAATATCAGGTAAATGCTTGGATGTGGTGGGTTTCTAGTAATTTACTCTGCAACGTCTAAAGAAATGCGATCCAAGGTTTCTTTTTATAGTTTTGCTGCCATAGAGATTCTGACGTAAATTTTGGAGGATCCCGATCATGGGGGAGACTAACGTACTGCGATCCTGACTGCAAAAATACCAACCTTGAATTATGAGGGGAAAATAATAACAACAGAGAAACAAATCGCATCACTGAACAAAAACAAAATTGACTTGTCTTTTTTCAGAAATGGAGAATTTCTATTTTGAATTGGAAGGTAAATTAGACCAGCGCCAAGCGTTACAAGCACACGTGGCTAGTTTACAGCAAAAAAACAATCAGCTCATATCAAAATTATCTGAATTTGAGCTGAAGTTCACTCTTTTGAAAGAAGAAAATCTTGCCCTTGAAGACCGCGCACAAAAAATGAAGAACCGTCACCAGCTGTTCCAAAAACTGTGGAGATCAAGCAAGCACACCAAATCTAACGGTAAGTAAACTGGCGCACATGCGCGGTGCAGTTATGGCATACCTTGGCTTATATGAATGTACATTATGTATTTTAACAGAAGAATTCAAGTCAACTGAACAGGGTTGTCAAACTGACAAACCGCTCACAAGTGATCTTCCAGCGTCCTGTGGTAACACAATCAGCCATGATGAATTAGGGGTGAACTGGACTGACGCTGGACGCAGATGGAGTGATTCTGCATATGGTAATTAAATTGTACCAGTAAAATAATCTTGCAGAGTAATACATGCACGAGTGTCTGACCATTCTGGATTGATGGATCAATTCCTTTCTGAATTTCAGCAGGCAGATTGAAAACCAAGTCATGGGGAAGAAGACGTCGATCTCTTAATGATTCAATAAGCAGGAGTTCTGCGAGCTTTAAAAATGCAATTCTGGGTGTTTTCGGCAAAAGACGAGAGCCGGAGGAGCGTAGAGACACTGATTCATGTTCTGCTGATTCTTGGTCTCATTCCACTGACCTTACAGAACTGAGTTAGTTGAGCAGATTGCTACATAAGTAAGGATACCCAGATTATCCTGCCAACAGAGCTGTTGAAAGAAAGCAAAACTAAATCAAATAAGAAAGGAAAATTTACTCTCAATTTTGATAAGTGGAACGCAAGAGACAAATGGGAGGTTTTCTTGCTAGTATTATTATTTTCTTCCTCTAACCTTTTTGTTTCCTTTTATTTAAGGAGAGAATCTATTCATTGTTAATAGAACTATTTAAACTCTGAATATCAATATAATAGTCAATCTTATAAGCAGTATGCAAGAATACTAAATAAAAGTATTGTATATTGGTAGATAGTCTGTTTTACCAATTAGGGCACTAGGTCAATAGAGGTCGATGACTCTGTCATCGTCACATGATGCGACGTCAACAGGACTGTGTCGCTTCAAATCTTACAGCTCAGTACATAGATTGTGATGCGGGTAAACAAGGTAAGGACTGGGAAAAAAAAACAAAAAATAAAATACTTTTCTCTACAGCTACATGTTAGTTTCAAGCCATTCACCTTTCAGATGTAAATAATAATTCATTTCATGCTAGCTTGAATAAAATATCCACATCGTAATGTTGATGGCGGCCAAGCGGAAGCGTTTGTCAACTTTAGTACAATTACAGGATTCTACACTCTCCCTGTACATTAGTTCTTAAAGACTGATTTCGTCGTCAGTACAGTAAAACATTTGGATCTGATGCCCACGTTTTCAGCAATTAAAACTGAGTTACGGCTCAGTTTATATGATATTGATAGAGCCGTGAAGTAACACCGCTCTCTTATTGAAGTTCATTTTTAATCCTTTAAACTTATTTTCAATTGATCTTCACTAAATAATAACCGTAGCCGGTCCAGAGTTTTTTTTCTATCTAGCTTCCCATGAACATACCAATACTTCTTGCTCTCAATGCGTGACATAGATAGTTGCGTGACAAGGTAGCCTTGCATGGAATAATTTTCCTAGTAATACCTTTTTGCGTGTTAACTTCCTCTAATGGTTAATATTTATTTGCTTCTTTAGTGGCGGATATCATTGCATTAACAATGGAAGAACGAGACAAAGAAGTCATTCGACATATGTATGTCAGACTTTTGCGAAATTTGGAAGCAACAAAGCTCATGGGTTACCTGTACCAAGAACACGTGTTAAACGAAGAAGACATGGACAAAATAGAAGCAAAAAAGACAACGAAAAGCAAAGCTGAAAAGCTGCTCAAGATACTGAAAAAGAGAAAAAATGGATTGAAAATGTTGATCAAAGCTTTGCTTGTGACAGAGATTCAGGCTTTCTTGGGTCATGAACTACTGGAGAGAGTAACTTGGTGTGAAGAAGGTATATATTATATACATACATATGCTCTGCACTTCTGTGCATCGAGCACTGTCATATCAGGATAGACAACTTACACTTTGATAGACAACTCACACTTATGTATATATATATATATACAGCCTTTTGCAAAAATTCTTTAAACACGTATATATATATATATACGTGTTTAGAAAATCAATATATATATCATATTCACCTATATGAAGGTACTTAATCTTCCTCATTCTTGTTTTAACTTTTTTTTTCTAGATATTGAAAGCTTTAGGCTTGAGTTAGAGGGGAAAATAAATCCTCTTGGTGTCATGGAGCTCAAAGTGGCAACCTTACAACAGAAAATAAACCAACTGGAAAATAACCAAGAAAAAATGAAAAAAGATTATGAAAAAACAATCAAAGAGCTGAATGAAAAAGTGGTTGATCTTCAAATGGAACTAGATGATGTTACAAGCCATGGCCCTGTTAGACAGCCATCATCCCCTGATCATGGCAAAGAACATGGAGGCTTTTTGAGGATATTTAGGAAAAGAGGCACTAAGCATCACGGCTAACTTAGGAGCACAATACGCGGACTTATTATCTTGCATTGATATTATGATACAAGAGAGTACTGTGAGTTGTGTCGATAAAACTCTCAGTTCTACTACTGGTACAGAGAAAACTAGAAGATTCAATAGCTCTATAAAAATGTTAATCCCAGAGATCCCGTATTAGTCGGTATCCGCAGACAACCACCTACCTTTACAAGGTGAGTGGGCTGGCTCATCCGGTCAGTTAGTTATTCAGGTTTGTATCCGGTACGATTTTCATCGGCATCTAGGTGAACTTTGAGCAAGTACCGGATAGTCACTTTGTTTTAGTTCGTCAAGCGTCGTTGAACTATTCTACGAATTTCCCCTTTAAAGTTTCTAAATCTGAAATTGTCAACATACGACGGAAGCGCGTGGATTACCAGTATAAGTAACGAGAAGTCCCATTATAACATGTTATTCAATACACACCACAGGCTTATTGTGTCGGTGTGATGGTTGGGCTCCCTGTGGCGATTTTGACGGCTTTTTGCTAGTAACGTTTAATTATTCCTCCAAATTCGCTGATGATTTAGAAATATCCCTCAAAACTATGATAGAAATAAAGATTTAATGTTTATGAGCACTTCTGGCTTACTTGCGTTTGATTTGGGTACGATTTAGTGTGGTTTTTGAGTGACCTTTTTGACCACATTCCTAAGTGTAGTGTGTCCTTCTCTGGTGTCATTCTAAAATAGTAATTTTAGTAGAAATGAGAAAACTTTAAGATGTATCTTTATAACAGTGACATTAGTAGGGAGTATTTCGCTCGAAAAATGGAATGGATAAATAAATGATACATTATAGTTTTTATTTCATTTCTAAGCGCCGTTGTTAAAACCTCTGCATCAGTGTACTGTAGTGTACTGTGGTTAACCAACAGCGGACTAGGGCGAGGTCGTGAACCTCGTAACACTAACGTCAATACACTAAACGGAAATGTAGGATCATTATTACACTGATCTTTTAGTTCCTTTTATTGTAGCCAGTATCTTTAACTTTACGAGGTTTCTGATTTGCTATCAGCACTATATGTAGAAGATGTTCTGCTTCATAAAGGAGCTTAATCCAGTTCTCTACTACAAACTGTTAACTGGTTGAGCAGGATTGGCCAACAGGATTAAGTGAAGTAACGCAATTAGAATATTCCGGAAGATTTCTCAACATACCAATGCGAAGTGTGAATTCCTGTCCTACTTGCTGAAGCATGTGCAGAGTAGGATTTACGTCAACAGCATCTATAAGCCACACCCAACACGCTTTACAACATAAATATATCTGCCTTTGGGAAACACTGTTCCATAGTGGTCACAAACTAGAAGTAAGACAAGGTAAATAATCAATATTAAGTCCAAACCTAGTCAAGGCAAATATCATGAAATCGAGTGTTTTAGTTGGTGTGCTGGTTGCAGCTGTGTTTGGTTTCTTGTCGACAACAGCAGCATCAGGTATGTCTTGCTTTAACTAGAATCTGATCCCTATGACCCCTTCCTACCATCTCAAGACAATAGTTCTGAGTGAATCTCTTCAAAAAGATCTAATCAAACGCGTTTAAATAAGTGTAATAAGTGTATCAGTGAAACCATTTCCTATATTTGCTATATTTAAAATGTCTTCGACCTTTGTGTAATCGCGAATGTAAACTAAGGTGTCATCAGGCCAAGTTTGAATAACTTGACCTTAAGATGAATCTGATAATAACAAAATATTATTTAATTATGAAAGAAAGTTATCAAACAGTCTTAAAAACTGAATTCTACAAATTCTACACAATTCTATTTGTGTGAGTTGTAACAAGATATCTGACATAACTTGGCGTCTTTTGACAATCTGCGTTTTATACCATGACAAACCATCAATCATCGTAGCGGTGTGCATTAACCTGTCCGACGTGCTATTCCTTCCAGGCAAGTTTTATATTAAAAAGATACTTTACTCCCTCTTACCTCCATCTTTATACGTTTACATACATTTTTCAAGAGGTTATTCAATAGTCCTGACCAGAACAAACTCATACTATCGCTGTGTTCCATTGTTTCTAGATCTTCCTAAAGAGATCGTTCTTTTCACCGAGGTCGGGCTGACCAGCACCGTCCCTCCAGGGGTCTCTAAAGTTTCTGGTTACCATAGCAACAGCCCAGCATATCGCTTTACATACGGTACTAAAGACATCATCTCCAAGCAACAGGGCCTTGACGACGCACGACGCGTGATCAGCAAGAGCCATGATTTCATAGTTAGTGCGTATGTGAAGGTAGACAGCAAAGCAAAGTATGGCAAGAACACTATCCTATCCATCAGCTCCAAGGATGGCCAGCACCTCTATTTCTTTCTTGCGATATCGTAAGTTTTGAAATTCATCATATTATCCTCAACTTCTACATGTCAAAGGTGTTTTTCATAGGTCGAATATTTTCATCCTTCATGCAGGAGCGACTGGCAAACCTCTCAAATGAAAATAGAATTCTCCTTTGTTGATGCTGGAAATTTGCATACAATAAGAGCTAAGACACCTGGCCGTGTTGACGTCACAGTCTGGCATAAACTGTCAATGCGTGTTCAGGACTCGGAAAAACTGATAAGATTCTACTTGGATGACAACATGGTAGATGTGCGCAAGTTTGACCACCGTCTTTCGTCTATACCATCGAATAGTCAACTACGATTAGCACAGGCCTTTGAGATCATGATGGAAGGAACTGGTGAAATCACTAACAGATTTATTGTAAGTCTTGTCATGATGCATGATGACTACTAACTGCTACATCTGACATCTCGCCAATACAATATTGTTTTTTGTTTTAGGGGGATCTTCAGGACGTCAAGATATCATTAGGATCATCACAAAACAAATGCAATACACCAACTACAGTGCCTGCACCAGTAAGTAACCACTAAACCACACCTTACCTACGATGCATCGGCTCATGCAACGTGCATGAGAAAACCAACTATACAGCACATACAGAGGAACCAACATATCACATCTTGTCATTCATTTTCCTAGTGCGCATGTCCATCAAAGGGGGACAGGAGGTGTTTCATGGATGGTCGTACCTATAGCAACGGTCAGCAGTGGAACAAAGACAAATGCAATGTCTGTCAGTGCAAGGTAAAATACAACTATAAATAATGACTCAAACCATGAAATAGAAAACTGAAATACACTGGTGTTAACCTTATTCCAGGATAGTCGCGTGATCTGTATCCATACATGTCCAGTGTGCAAGGACAGTGGTAAGATTTATCTCCATGGTGACAAGTGGCATCCTAGCAACGACAGCTGTATGGACTGTAAATGTGAGGTATTGTAATGTTTAAGGCAATCCTTGGATGGATGTAGGCAGTTTGTTCCCTGTTGCTGCAGCTAATCGGTTTCTAATCTCGTTGTTTAGTTAACTTCTTGCTTCTCTTTAGTCTGGGAAGACAGTTTGTTCACCTCCAACTTGTGCCAAGCCACACTGCAACAAGCCAGGATACTCTGGTCGAACAATAGTCCTTCCTGGACAATGCTGTCCCATTTGTAAAGGTAATATATATAGTGGAATATTTTACTAAATACCATTGACAACAAGAAAGCCACTTATGTTGTTGTTGTTGTTGTTTCCTCAGAGGACCAGTGTGTGGCAAGCAAACTAGAGTACAAGACATGTGGTTGCACCAAGACTTGTGACAATCATCATTCCAAAGCACCTTGTGGAGGCAAGTGTACTGAAGGATGCTTCTGTCCCAAGGGAAAAGTGCTAGGTGATAATGGAAAATGTATCTCTCCTGTTGACTGCAAGTGCAGAAGCAATGGAAAAACCTTTAAGGTAAGTGATTGATATTTGTGCTTTCAGTATACCACACCCAAGATCAGCCAGTTAATATGAACTTTAACCTTTCAGCCTGGACAGTTCCACTCACCCAATCCCTGTACGTTCTGTATTTGTCTACTCGGCTACATGCACTGCAGTAGTATGTGTTCCTAGACTACTGATCAAGAAGAACTGGTAATACAACTTTGCAATGGAAGACCAACAGACTGGAATGGTAGACAAGTAAAAGCAAAGCCAGAGTTGATCCAGGATGTTAATAATATTTCCTGTTCTCATTAATACCGTTTAATTAATAATTGTAGTATACGAGTATTTATAAAGTTATCTTATAAATGACTGAGAAATTTGGTTATTGAACAAGTTTTGTTCTTACATAGTATTCTGAATTCAGATTAATTAGTTTTCAGTTAAACTCTGCATGTGTTAAAAATCATGTAAATAAATTATATTGTCTTAATAAAAAAGAAAAGGGGTAGAAACTCTATCTTAATTATGAGAATAAATTATTTCATAGATGATTCACTTAGTATTCTCAAAATGACCAAACAAATGAGGTGGAAAATCAAGACTGAATATCAACCATGGACTTATTAGAAGCGCATGGATCTAAAATCACACGACAATCTATCAAAATATAGACCATTCTCTAGGGAAGTTTGTATTTTTGTTGTCTATCCCGCAAGAGACATTGCAAACATGTTTTAAAGGAAGAGATAGTAAGAATTATCAGTGATCATTAAATGCAAGACTGCTTCACACTCACAACAGTTCATGCATCAATGGATTGGTATAATCACCAAGCTGTGATAAATCACTATAATAGATCATTGTGACATACAATACGCCGTGTTTAGTCACTTGTAACTCTGAATATGTGCAGTAAACCTATACCATTCTTGTTTGTCTTGCCATGATCTTAATACGCAAAAACAGCTCAGAAAAATCTTGAACTAAGACAAGGGACAGTGTAAAAGGTAAGCAAAAGGTAACAGGAACAATATTGATATTAATAAGCCTGGCTCACGTGACGTCTACATCACATTTGTACAGATGTCTGATCCATTTTTGCTTAATCTTTTCTTAACACTTATACCTACAGAGTATTATATTGCTGGTGTTTTCTATCATAGAGTCTTGATTCCAAACTTTTTCAGGCTTATCTGTTGCCTAACTGTTAATAAAATCTACATAATCTTTGCTATCGTTGCAGCCTAAAAGCATTATACCAGTTGAATACATAATTCCATTTAATTCAAAAACCAATGAATATCAGTTTTGTTTTAGATGGCTATGAATAAACCATGTGACTCTCCTCCACAATTACCTCCTCGTTCAACATCTAGTTACAGCAGGTAAACCGATCATTTAACACATTCATGACAGGTGTAGATAGTTATATGTGCTTGGGAATTTTAACAGTGGTTTGTCTACATCTAGGAAGAGAAGACTGTATTGTGTGAATGGCTTTTACTTGGAAATCAACTACAATGGCACAGTGAAAGGGACAATGAATGAACATAGCCCTGTTGGTATGGCATTATCTAATCAAACATTGTAATGATTATGCGCAGTACGAGTGAAGACAGTGGCCCATTCTTAATCTATTAGCGTGCCTTCTATTTCCCCTTGTTAGTCCTAGCCTAACATGAATATATCTATCTAATGGTATCTGTTTTTCTATTTTTAGTGGTAATGGAAATAGTTCCTGTTGGTAAAAACCTGGTTCACATTCGAGGGGCTCATACTGGATTCTATCTGGCCATGTCAAATGGCGAAGTCTATACAACAGTAAGAATTAATTAATAAAAACCTCACAAGCTAAAAATTATGATACAACGTTTTCTATGCAGAACATAAATCTAAAATACTTCCACATCTTCCACTGCAGAAAACTGAGACTGATGAGTGTGTTTTCCAAGATACATTATCCAAACAGTTCTGTGACAACTTTATGTCTAACAAATACTGTAACAACAAACTAATGTTGGGAGTATTGAGAACAGGAGCTGTGGTTGCAATACCAGCAAGTACTGCCGCTAAAGATACTTCCAAATATTCCACTCAATTTCTCACCAAAATGGCAACCACTTGATTGTCCTACATTCAAGCTAAAATTATATTTTTAATAAATTAATAGCTACTGATAATCATCTTATTGTAATGGTATCGGATTATAAAAATAAATACCATATGTGCCAGTTTACATGGAATATAATGTTGACAAAGATGATTTTAGTTTTTTTTCTACCTCTGGAAAAACATTAACATACCTTTTCTATTTCAAAACTTCTACTGAAGTTAAAAAATAACGAATGACTTCACGTTAATTCACAAACTTTTAATTGCAGTAACTATGTGTAAGCATGTAACAAATATAAAATAGATAACAGGGAGTAATATTTTATTATTAACCACAGCATGGTAAAACAAGCAGTGTACATTAGTGTATTGGATGGTACTAAATCTCTAATACCTTGACATCTTTCAGTTGTAACATTTCTTGTTCACACAATATTCTTAAAAATGCTTAAGATATTATTCAATAAAAATCTCTTACCATTCCATTGGGTATCAGTATCTTCTGATATGATTATCAACATCTGACATTACTGTTGGGTCCCTCAAGGATCTTTACTGGGACCAACTCCACTTATAAAGCAGTCTATATCTGTTCCTTTTCATTTAAAAGTTTTACATGATTTGTATTTTATCTTACAAAATTTGTCAAAATTAAATATATATAGCAAAAAACCTGCTGCACAAGGAGAAGGGCATGTGGCGCATTGTTGACTGAAATAATTTCAGATGTTTTACGTACTGCCCTTAGGTAATATCATTATGATCAATTATCACTACCTAGTACTGGTTTTAGTGTCAAGTTCTCCTGGATGATGATCTATGGGTGAAAACCGTTAAGGAACAATAAACAACAAATATCAGGTCACTGCACCATAGATGCACTATAAATTGACCCATGCCAAAAGTAATGCCCCCTTAACTAGTACGATCACGGGAGACCACGAAAGGTACTTAACACATGTTATGGAGCAATCTCATTCTTATGCTTTAAAGGATATTGTCTACGTGACTTGGATTCCTCATCCTTGATATCATTGTCCTTAGCATTCTCATGTCGAAGTTCTTTCTAAAAACATACAAGAACACCACATCATCGATGACTGACTAACCATGAAGGTTCAATTAGAATAAGGTAAAGAATGAAGAGGTCATGGCAATAATAAGCATTTGTTTTTATCACCTTTTTAGATATTTGTTTTTCTTTTTCTTCTTTTTCAGGCTTTTCTTTTTCCTTTTTGATTACAGGTGATTCACTTGTAACTTTACGAACAAGTTTGACAGAAGATTTCGATTTTTCCTTAATAATGAAACAAGAATCTAGTTCACAACATATGAAAATAATACAGTAATCCCCAAGTGGTGGCAGTGCTGATATATTAGACTTACCTTGTGTGTACTATCATCTCCTGATTTGGTCTTAGTCTTAGATTCAACACTTGAGGATCTACTAACAGACACTTTGGAAAGAAAGGAAAAATATTAAAACAATCAACTCAGAGTATTAATTACGTATTTGGTTCACTTACACTACACAAAACATGAGATAATGAAGGAGTCAGTGGTTGTGTGATGTAGGCTGCTGTTCATTCCAGCCATTAGAATAATTCTTGTTGGTAAGGGATTAGGTGGAACTGGATGCCATTAATGTATAAGTACTCACCAGAATCATTATCTTCACGTCGTCTTTTAATTTCTTTACCATCAAGAGCCTCCATAGATGCCTGTTAAATAATGATGACAATTATAATGGAGATAATGGTGATAAGAACTTTACTAGTAAATATCAGGGAGTCAGTTAATCTAATGTCTTTGTTTCATTTAGAAATACTTCCAGGTTTTATTAAATTATTTTATTTTGAGGCAAGTGTGAACTTACTCTCTTTCGTTCAGTTTTATCTTTAGATCGTTCTTTATCTTTATCTTTTTCCTGGTCATTGCTTTTTGATTTCTTTTCCTCTCGTTCCTGAGAAAGTAAAATTCTTAGTGTTATATTTAACGTTTGATTAGATGGGAGCTGTGTAAACAGCCAGGGAACCTGAATTAGGATGGATCATTTTACCATTAGTAAGGGAAGTGTAGAAGAACAATAGAGTGTAGAAAAAGAATAAAACATTTACAAGACATAACAAGGCTAACCTTGTCCTGGCCACTGTCAATGTTGTGTGCAGTAGGTTGAGCTGTGCTCTCCTATGCAGTCAAAGTGCCAAACAGTGAGTTACTAGTATAACAGTAGTGTTTCCATTATACAAGAGGGTATACAACCAAACAACACAATGACAAGAGTAATTCAAGTCATCTAATAACAGAATGAAGTGGGTGAGGTGCAAGTCACATAGCGCAAGGAGTACAATCTTTAAGACCACATTTTCTACTGCTCTATACTTGTAGTTAAACAAGCAGAAAATATACCAACCTGAACAGATGGCGAGGGTGTTTCATCAATCTTGCGTCTCTTGGACTCTGAAAATTTTGAAATGCTCTTTCAATATTATACATGCAAAATAGTAAGTTATACCACCATGAAAGCTTCTGACATCTTGGTTGGGCTTTTCTAAAAATGAACAGGCCTAACATACACAGTCTCCCTCACAGCTTAGTGTTGTCATGCAATGCTTCTCTCCCCACAAACCCATTTCTGGGGAGGGAAGCATTGCATGACCACACTAAAAATGGCTGTGTGGGAGACAAACATACACATGACAATGACATAGATAGACTGAATGCCATTTTACCTTTCTCATAATCACTGTCTCTTGTCAGGTCTATTGAGGTATTGTGCTTGTTTCGTGGTGTCTTGTCTTTATCCTTGTCTTTTGATTTCTCTTTTACCTTATCCCGTTCTTTTTCTTTTTCTTTACTCCTGCTTCGCTCCTTTTCTTTTGATTTTTCTCTTACTGTTTTATCCTTTTCTTTACTTTTGTCAGTAGAATCTTTTTCCTTTTCTTCTTTTTTATCTTTATCTTTTTTCACTTTCCTGCAAAACAAAAAGATGTCACCTTCAACAGGGTTAAAGAAATGGCTGGTCACAAGACAATGTCCAGGCAGTAATGGCACCTATCCAGCCTAATTCTTGCCTGAAATGGTGTCTATTCAAGCTAAAATGCATGACATCATGTCCAGTGAATGACCAGTCATTATTTTTAGCTCTGTTCAATGATGTTAAAATCACTTCATAAACAAGGTTAAAATTCAATGCTTACACAGTATCTGTCTTTTTGCCTTCTGATTCACTTCCAGTAGAGTCCACCTTGACTGTAGCTACACTACCACTAGATGTCTTTACTACTCGCCCAGTTGATGACTGACTCTTTGAAGATGACACACTACTGGCAGTCCTGAGGAAAACAGAAATGTAAAGGGTTATATCCCAGGTATATTCACCAAAATATTACAGTATATCCAAAAGGATCACATATATATGCCTGTAACAGATCACAAATAGTAAGCAAGCCTTAATAATACCAGCAAACTTACTTTGAGTTAGCTGTTGCATTTGTTACAGCAGCAGCTGTAGTTCTGGATGGTGAATCAATGTTGTTTTGTTTAGGGATGGGTGTGGTGCTGCCAGATAACTTGGATGATGAGCCTTTGGGTGTGGTTTTGTCTTGTGATGATGATGTCTCAGCTCTATTTGTACTTGGACTATAAAGTACAAACCATATTATGACAATCACAACAGATTTTATCCCTTAAATTATCTAAAACAGAGATAAATACCTTAATGATGTCTTTTTGGTTTCATTTTCTTTCTTGACTGTTACTGTATGAAGTGAAAAGTTCACTTGGTTAGGTATACACACAATATGCAAGACCATCATGGTTCATTATAATAATTATAATATTACATTGAAACAGGGTTATAAATAGATACAGCCCAACATAACCCTGATGTACTGAGTATGCAAGTAAGCACAAGGTTAATTCACATGTTTACTTATTACCAGCTGCTTTAGGTTTTGGTGTATTGTCTTGTGTCTCACTCTTGACATTGCCCTCTGGTAATGACAAACACAACAGATTTGATTACAATGATCAACTTACAATAAAGCAATATTAAGATGGTTGTCAATCTATACTTACTAGTCTCACTTGCTGAGTTTGTTGTTGATTGGTTTTCCTGTTTGGCAAAAAGAATATTTTAAACTCTTTGTACACTGTACATAATTATAATTATAATACTTTTCATCATTATCTTTCAGACTTACAGATTTTTCTTGTTTGGGAATACTTGTTGTTGAACCACTGCCTTCTTTAGTAGCTGTAGTGGTGGTGGATGGAGGTTGTGCAGGCTATTGACAAGCAAAGAAAAGATGTTAATTGCAGATAAAAAAGTAACTCATATAGATACATAATGAAACATTCACCTTTTCCTTTCGATGGAAGTCACTTTCTCCAACCATGTCCTTCTTCTTGGACTTCAGCTGTCCAGAGTACCTATCAGTAAGAAATAACACCCATAATTAACCTACCATTAAAGAAAGCAGTAATGTTTTTGATAGATACGACTACTACTACTAATAATAATGATAATCTTTATCAACATGTCTATATTTAGCTAAAAAGCTAATTGGGGATAAAAAGGGGGGAAGGAATAATAATAATAATAATAATAATAAATAGATGAATAAAATGGTATATATCTTGCTAAAATCCTATTTACAATCATAAGTTAATTAATATGTTTCAAACTATAAATACTAACCACAATGTCTACGAATTACAAAGATAACACTTTTGGCAGTTATCTGAATTATCAATCAGCCCCTCTAGTTTGGTGGTACGAATTTTACGTTTAAAACCTGGCATCAGTAGTAGATATATTTCTGACTACAGCTGGTAGTCTTGACCATAGATAAGGTCCAAAATATCTCCTAGAATGTTTGCCATACCTTACAGTGTTATATCTAGGAATAATACTCACCCCATGGCTAGTGCATAGATATCCTGCCTTTTCTCTTTCTCTTCTTCACAGATCTTGTCTATTCTTCTTTCTAAGGCTTGTCCAAGGTTTAATACTTTGGGATAATAAGGGAGAATCTAGACAATTCAAACCAACCAGTATTAGTAGAAAAATTACCCTCAAAAAAATAAATATAGCATTGAACATTCGGGAACAACTATTGAATTTTTTTATGGATGAACCTATTACCTTGGTTAACACCATGATGGTGTTTCTGATCTGTGTGTAATCCTTGGATTCTAGACATACTACCAATGCCTGGAATAGGCAACAAACACAGAGACACAAACATATTTAGAGGTTTAGCCTTGTTAAAAAGAATCATAGATTTGGTAAGAAGGTATAAACATTCTTTAGAGTGGTCTTTTTGCAGCAACAACATTTATAGTTTGACTTTAGTCAATAAAACTCCTATCTAAGACTACTTTCACATGGAAGGAGTTGAAATACTTGTGCCTAAGAAGAGGCACTGCCTGGATCTGAAAATAGCACTAGAGAAAAATGTCTAGCATAGGGAAGAGATTTAACATCTCCTGCACATCATCCTACCCCAACATCTAACTGTCTATGATACTTACCTTGGTTAGTTTGTACTGCCATTTGTGACAGACGTGTCTAAAGTTCTCATAATCTAGGTGATCAGCCTTATCTGTGTTAGTTGCTCTTAAAACTGTCACAAATCCTGGGTAACTACCACATTCCTAGGGAATATAGATGATATAGAGGTTATAATAACCCAATATGTTTCGTAGCAACATCAAAAATGAATATACCTTCTCATATATCTTTTTGTCACCATGCCAACGCATGACAATTTCAAGCATAGAACAAAGAAAACGACCTGGAGAAATATCAGAACAATGACTATTAAGAATGTACCAGCAAGATGACCACATAAAACATAGATTACTGGCATTATATACTAGTGAGAGTAGCTTACCATATCTGCTGGCTTCATTCTCAGTACAGCTTGCTACAGTGTAGGAAATGTCTGAAAATACCTGAAACAACAATCCCATAATTGAGAACATTATAATCTCTAAAGTGAAGAAGGCTATCACCAGCATAGCCGAAACATCATGTTTTCTAACTTTCACGCGTGTAAACCAAAAAAACCTCCACTTTAGATGTCTAATTCACACGAAAGCCTCAAAAAAACTAACATCATAATGTGTTAGCCACATAAAATGGTATAGGTCTATTAAACTGAGGGTTACCTAGAGTAGAAAAAAAATTATAATATCAAGCAAATGAAGCCATTCCTACCCTGTCAAAACAGAGGAGTGTGGAGAAGTTTGGGGTCTTTAAGTTGTGCAGGGTGTGGACAAACTTGGCACAGTAAACTGCATCACTAGCTGTGAAGACGCAACGTGGGAACATGCACAGCTGTAGAAACTGAGTAATAGTCTCACTCTTGGTAGATTCTATTCAAAACACACAAAAGAAAAAATAATTCAATTTTAGTTGACCATTAGTTTCAATTCAAACTCTGGTCTTTTCTGCAAGTCAACATGTGTGTCTGATCAATCTTCCTGACTAAATTTTAAATCAAGGTTCAATAATAACAAATTATACAATGCTGGGCTAAATATTCAGACTTCATGTATAATATAATATTTGTAATTACTTGATGGAAACCAAGAGTCTCGTTCATGCTTCAGCCAAGACATCACACACTGATTGTTTTCTTCTTGTTCTCGTTGTTCACTTTTAAGTTTGTCAATCAACTGCACCCATCTCTCCTTGTCCTTCTTTTTCTTACTTGCAGCCTTGTACAAAACAAACAAAAATAAGACAGTTGTACCACAAAACTGAAGTGACTCCATTTTTGTTATATTAAAGGCTAATAAATATATTTACAATCAATTAATGCCATAAAATAGATGATACAATTCACACCAGGTTCAAAGGAAAGCAACTTCAGGATCCTCATCCAGGCTCAATGTACACTTGACAACTGTTATTACAGTTGAGCCCGCAATGAGATAATCTTTTGTTTTATGAATCATTCAAGTGAGGCTATAAGGTCAATACAATGCATAATGGCTCATTTACATCTCATCTGCATGGATCCATAATAACTATTTGCAGGGTAATTGTATGCAATGTATCAATTATCTCTAAGTTAGGTAACTATTGACTGATAGCAAATGTCTGATAAACAACCCAATATCAATCTTCTTACCATTTCCTTGTTTTCTTCAAGTTGAATTATTTGTGATTTAAATCGCTGTATTTCAGCTTCATATCGTTCTAATGGAACATGAACATTATACATTGACAAGGACCAAAAGGTAACATATAACTGTGGACTAGAGATAATATAAAATGAAAAGTGTTTAGTTTGAGTTGAGATTCTCCAGACAATTACTGATGAGAGACATTACATGTATATACCTGATATTGTTCCAGACTTTAGGTGTCTGAAGAAGCCGTGCACTGTGAACAATAGGTTCCATCACAGCATTCACTGCATCAGTATACAGTTGATATATTACCTGTCACACAAAATAAATAATCACACATAGTAACTACATTATAAACAAAATGAACTTACAGTCAAAATAAGAAAACCGTGAACACCTAAAATATGTGTGGAATGTTAAGTATCATGTTCTGACCAATCACATGCAAAGATTAATTAGAAATGAATTCATTCTCGCATGTGATTGGTCAGAACATGATGCTTAACATTCCAGATATATTTTAGGTGTTCACGGTTTTCTTACTTTGACTGTAAACACTGATATGCTCCACTAGACTGCAATAAGGACCAAGGTAGTCAGTCATTTGCCCTCCCACCCTACCCCTTACATGTATAAAAGTACATGCAAGAACCCTAACAATATATAAAAACACAATGATATAAAGAGGACTTTCACTCACCTTCTGTGATGGAGGCTTATCTCCCTTGGTTGAGGCTTTCACAGATTCATTGAACCTTAACTGTTATAATAAGCATAGTAAAAACAAACTGTCACTTCAATTACCAAGGAATTAAAAGTAAAAATATTACTAATGCCTACGACACAATGCTTTACCTCAATTTGGTGTTGAAACATTGGTCTTGAGAGATAAAATGCCACTTCTGGAGTAAGATGAAACTTCTGTCCCAAATCACTTAATGAAGGAAGGTTAGCTTGATATTCATCAGCTGTCATCTGACTGGCCAAAAATCCACCAAACTGGACAAGAGTGTCTTGACACTAGACAACAACATTCTACACTCAGGTACCATGCATTACTACTTTATTGTTTATGGATAGAAACTAACCTGGTCATAAAGCTTGCCAACAAGCTTTAAATGTCTAGTGTCATCTTCAAAGAACACAATGCCATTCCTCTGTTGAGCCATCAGGATACAAAGAGGCAGAGCAAGTGCACCATCTACTACTGCATCCCGTAACCTTTGAGATGACTTCTTAGTGTTTCTTATTTGACCAAAATATCCTCCCTATTAACAACCATAAAGGGTTTATGAGTTATATCTATAACAATTAATTTCTTTTAATACTTTACACTGACAAGGATAGCAGCAGGTTAAGACGTACTATACCTCATTCTTGAGTAGTTCTCCTCCACAAAGAGCTTCCAGCTGTGACATGGTAACTTCTTCAGATATCTCCAGTCCAGACATCTTCTGCACAACTTCTTTCAGCACAAGCAGGTCAAAGCTTTTACCAGCTTTGAGTTGATTGGTTACATACTGGAGTAGACCAGTCAATTCTATAGGATATTTTCTGAATACTGTGCCGCAGAACACTGCCAAACCTGAAATATTTGAAATATTTTCATTACAGCACAGCTTCAAAACAGTAAAAATGTGTATGGGTATATACTGTACACTCAATTCTCAATACTCACTTTTCAGCCAGTCAGATATATTTGTGTCTTCAAGCTTGAGTCTTTCCTTCTCTGGGTTTGCAAGTGCTTCAATTATACAGACTTTGACAGGTTAAGGAAATTATAGAAACTTGTTTCCTGATATGGCATACATCATCAGTATATAGAATAGATACTAAATGTAGTGAGAATAAAATGAAACATGTATTTATTAAAGATTTATTACATGTAGGTAATCAATGATAGAGAGAGACTTAAACATGTTTACCAGTAGTTATATGTTTATCATCGACCTTACAAAAGCAGCAACCTGTAAACAAAGGATACAAGCCAAGACATCGTATGCCATCTGTGTGAGATACTTGAGGGAATCCACAACAGGACCAATGAAATTATCATACTTTTGAATTTGAGTTAACAGCTTTTAGAAATAAATAAAACACCAGTTACATATACAGTACAGTTGGCAATATGGGTAAAAATAAATAATTTTTAGTACTGATTTTTAAGACTTACATATTCAAAGACTACTCCAGGATTGCTATGGCTGATTTTACCAATCTGACGACCAGAGGGTTTAACATTCTCTCTCGTAAGACGTCTAACAAAGAAAAATTATTGAACATTTCACATAAGTAATGAATCCTTACTTTGATTTCTCTATGTGAATATGTTGTTAATGTACTTACTTAGTGATGTATCGAGCCTTTTTGATAGTTTCAGCTTTGACTTTGATCAGTTCCATGTATTTATTATAAGAGTCATTCTTCCATTGTCCATACAGTCTGTATCTGTGAAAATGTATATACTTATAATCAGATCAGTATATACATGTACTTAGAATAGTAATCATGACGATCAAATCTGTCTTTGCCACGTATAAATAAAAATATTTCCATTTTGCACATTTTACCAGGAAAAACATACACACAAATCTTAGATACAAATCAAATTATAAATTTACTATTTTATTGGCTAATAAGAAAAGAAATGGTGGATGATTTTGATAAAGGTGTTACCAGTGACATGTTAGTGGGGGAACGAACAAGTCAAGCAAAATCTCTTGCAGCATGTCAGAATCCCACATGGTTCATCTAGGAAACTGGACATTTTGTACTGGACAAGTGATGCCACAGTACTCTGAACAATATCCAACTTCCACTTTTAAAAATAATTGTAGACAACTCAAGCTTTTTTGTGAAGGATATTTTTGATAGCTGATAAAACTAACCTGACTTGATAGGGATAACATTTCAGCATACCCCAAAGCTCTTCCGCCAAACTAGAGTTACATTCCAGTAAAGATATTGAAGGCAAAAGAACTTCATCAACCAGAGTAAGGAAACCACACCACACAGCTTGAATCTGAAGATATAACATAAATTAATATCAAATAAACAATTAAGTGCCAAACTATGAATGTATTAATGTAATGAATGAATAAATCAAATGACAAATCATTTCCAAGCTGAACATTTCCAATCCATAGACCTTATTTGCTTGGGCATATTTGTTTTCCCAATACGTCACGTTTCACTCCTTTGAGACTTTTTCCTTTGTTTAATGGTAACGCTTGAGAAGATACATTAATATGGATACATTAATATAAACCTCAAACAAAGAATTGTATTCCCAAGAGGTCTGAATTGGGAAAACATTACGCCCAAGCGAATAAGGTCTATTAACCCACCTCTGGAGACATTGGGCTGTTTGCTTTCTCTTCAAAAATCGATGGGTACTAAAATTATCAATAAAATAAAAATATGAAATCACTAAATAAAGTGAATAGAACTAAATCTAGCATCAACATGAGATGGGAGTATTCTTTAATCAAACCAGAGTAACTTGGCTATTCTGACCTACCTCCTTTAGAAATCCCTTCCCAACACGAAGAATTTTAGCCATTAATATAGGATCACAAGACAGATATGGCCCAAGTTGACTAAACATAGGGAATACATCTTGTAGTAGATCAGGATAGCTGTGTACTTGTTGTGGACCTCCTGATACTGGGGTGTAAGGTCTTCCTCGGGCAGCTCTAGATGCATGCCTAGTTAGAATTAACATATTTATTATACTTGGTATATGAATATCAATGACATTTACTTTTGTACATGCCATTTCGATGATTCCTTTGTAACATCTGGCCACTATGGTGGCTAACTTTGTATCTTTTAACCTTCCCTCTTCTCTTTCTACCAAATGCTCATTGTAAGGCACTGTGACCTTATTATGCATATGCCGTATTTAACAGTCAAGCTAACTTAAATTTTTACACAATACCCATTGAGCTGACAAAATGGATCTCACCAATAACATATGTACATACAAGTACAAGAATGACGCCCATATATTTACCTCCTATAAAGTGGTTCAATCGTAGAGTGGACAAGTTTACATAATGCTGTTGCTATTGGTTGAAAAGTAACTGTAGCATAATTGGGAAGCTTGTCCATGATTAACTTGGCACTATTCCATGCACCAACCATGATCAATGCCTCACACAAACCAAACTTTTGATTATTTGGGGGCTATAAACAAACAAACACAATTGAAAATCCAATCAGAATTGGATCATATCAGTGCAATATTTAGTGAATGATGCTACAAAACCATTTGGCAACAATGTTCCTTTATTTGCCAGTAATTAAGAACACTAATCTGAACATCCTTCTCCTATTGCATTTTTGATTAACCCATTTGATACCCCATCAGTAAAGTTTGTTATCCTATGTACAGTGATTACATCAATGATTTTGATTTCAGCATCATTTGGAATATCAAAGGTTAATATACCTTCAATGCATTATCTAATGAATGTCTAATACAAACAATATATTACATCATGTATTAATATATTTTACTTGTGCAACTTACAGCTTCAGCTTTCTCATTCTCTTTCTCTTTGTCATTTTCCTTGCCTTCTTCATTATTATTTGCTATTTCCTGCAAGATCAAGAAAGGGAATTAGACCCTGTAATATTCCACATTACATGAACCTTGTGATGGAGAAAAACTACTTACTGTCATTGACAGGATTGTGCTGTTCATCTTCTTTGCTTCTTGTTTAGTTTCTAGTAACATTTTTTTACATGACTCCCCTATTTCTTTGTCAGATGGGCTCAGCTATGAAGTAACAACAATAAGAACAGCTTTGGTTTTGCAAAAACTGGGACCAAAAGATCATGACTGCACACTTGTGTGCGATAGACCAGATAGCTTGGGCCTTAGGGGTAATGCTTTACAATTTTGGATCACACAATATGGATGAGCCTTAAACAAAGAATCATATTCTCAGGATTGACCTTAAGCCCCAGGTTATTTGGTCTATTAGCAGATAGTTTTAAAAGAATCTTACATGTAGATACAGGTCATCCAATTCTATTAATCCATGCTTTATAAGCAAAGCTGCCAAGTGGAATAAAGAGGAAGGTGTAGAAGCACCAGGTTGATCCTACAACATCAACAATGTATTTAGTGAAAACTACTAAAAATATACTGATACTAATTATTTGTCACTTGGTAAGCAAAATTGATAAATAGAACCAATAAACATCTAAAGGTCTAAAATACAAATCCTTGTTAAAAATCAAGCATCCACAAGATAATTCAGATACTTCGGTGATCATACAGTTGCCTACCTTATAAAACTGGAATTTAAAACCTAAAATTTGAAAGAGGGATGCAGTTCCACTCCTTCCCATGTAAGACTTGAGAAGAGGAAGGAAGAATGACTCTTTGTTCAGATTGCACTCAAAACACTCAAGAATAATGTCCAAAGTCCGGTTAGGATCCAAGTGAAACTGACCTGGTAAACAAATTAATAGAAGATTAATTACTACATTCTTTCCGTTATCATCTAAATAAGTTTATGTAATGTAGAGAGTACTTGCAATGGACTCCCAGTGGATACTGTATACATAAATGAAAGAATAAATGAATGAACACGACTCCTGTTAGTCAAGGAAAGGTTGTTGTTAAATAGTTTATGATACAGGATAGAACTGTTAGTCTTACCAATAAGTGACTTGATATTCTTTAAGACTGTTGTATGAGTGACACGACCACCAGTCTCCTGTGTCAGTTCTACCACAAGTTTTGCATATCCTTCACTCTCCTCCCTCAATAGATTGTATTTCTGTTGTTTATAACTGGGGAAGATTGAAAGATACAGGACATTTCATACAAATTGCCCACAGCAAGTAATCAAAGACAACCTATCAACTATTGAAGCATATATCATTTGAGTTGGCAGTCAGAGACAGTCTTAACTTTCAAATTATGTCACACTCAGTTTAACCAACCAAAGGGGGATGTAATAAATACTTGTTATAATTGTATTATGATGATAGAATACAGAAATTAAACTGACAACTACTGTATTTTATCCAAACCTACTATAATACAGATATACCAGTTCCTGATAATGAAGTTAAATTTCACTTACAAAAGTTTAGTCTTGGTTTTCACATATTTTTGGTTGAAGGCCTTCTGTGATTGAATGAGTCCAAGAGCCTCAAGGGTTTCTACATCAAGCCTCTCCTTCAGCAGTACTTCAGGGATGATACTCTGGAGGTAACAAACAATACATGTAGCACAAAATATGATTTTAAACTTGCATGGCATGTCAAGAAAGTGTTGCCAAGTGCCTGTGTCGAAAATTATTCTATTTACACTTAGAATTGGTCATTTGGAATGATGTACACCTATAGACATGTTCTGAGATAGACAAACAGGGTGCACTGGGGCCTGGTTTCCATACAAACAACATCATATAAGGCATGATGAATAATGCACCTTGTTTACTATCTTAGAAAAGGCTCACTGGAAGTTGGTGTACACTAATCTGACCAATCAGAGCATGGTGTATAGTAGAGACATATTCTATCTTTGCTAATATGGTGAAGCTATAGTCAAAAACAAATTAGCACAGTTTTTAAAATTGTTGTTCAAAGTTTTCACTGTTCAGTCAGTAATCAATATAAAAATGATATAAAATTACTTTGAGAATATCATCTAAAATACACATACCACTGATGCAGCAACAAGTGACAGGAATCTATCTCTGCAGACCTTGTCCTCCAAACACTGGTTCTCTACATCTGTAGGTTTGCCAAAACAAGGGTAGAATACAGCACACAATGATAAGCACCATCAGCAGCCATACTATGGTATCTACTATGAACTAAAAAGTGAGTAAAACAAAAGTAATTGAAGTAACAGCAACATGTTCTGGTACCCATTATACATATTAAGTCTGCCAACATTGAAGAACTTGATGTGTGAAGGTCCTGAAATAAACAGAAAAACAAACAAACAAATGAGCAAGTTCCTCAAGGTACAGTGTGTACAAGTAAAAATTAACTTACTGGCTAAGATAACAATATTTACATCAGGTACAGACCATTTTTATGTAGTTGCATGGTAAATTTGAATAATGAGTCTTTAGCTTCTTACATCATTAGATAATAAAAGACATTTAGAAAGCTAAAGATAAAAGATCAAAAGCTAAACTCGGCTTAAGCTGACCTTGGTCTCTGCCAGAACGGCTAGAGCGTCTTCTTGCTTCAAGTCTCCTCGAATAACATGCCATAGCAGCTCGTAGATAACCCTCTTCAAATCTAAACATAAGAGAAAATAAGTTTAGAAATCCTTACTTACATTACAAACACAAAGGTGAAGTATTAAAGCGCGCACTTACCAGTAATACCACACAAAAAACTCGAGTCTGACAACCGACCATCTCGGTCCTTGGCGCAGTTCTTACACAGCTTAAAACTGAACACAAACAGAGCAGTTAGTTACTTTAACAGATATTTAGTCTAGTCATATTCAGTTTTAACTACTTACACTTCGTCTTTGCCCTGTTTTTCCCAGTTTTTTATAAAACTCGTGGGAACAACTACATCCGCCATTTTGTTCTCCGCATGGTCTGTAATATCCCGGATATCAGCGGTTACTTGAAGCGCGGGCTCACAGGACTAGTAACGCCTGGCTGATAACATGATTTATCTATAATGTTGTACAGCAGAGAGCAATGTTAAAAAATATCGTATAAATGCGTAACGTACAGTCTGTATGGCGTTATTGGCACCCAAAACGTTTAAATAATCACCTCAACACCTTATTTTGGAGAAATCATTCGTCGACATCACAAACAGATGGTGATAAACAAGATCAAGAACAACCAGTGTTTAGTCCAACAAATTGGGAGATAAGACGAGCTGAAAAACTCTTTCATTTATTTGGACCAAATGCTGTCTTGCAGGAGTCTGGCTTAAAGTTAGAGAATTTTAAAAATCTGCAACAGCTCCCTGAGGTATTGATATTATTTTTTGGTTTTGAATCGATAAACTAAAAGTGCAAATTTGCAAAGGAGAGGATAAGTGCTTTCAAAATCTTATCTAGATTGCCGTATTAGGAAGAACAAGTGTTGGAAAATCCTCTCTGATTAATGTGTTAGTACATCAGAAGAAGCTTGCAAAGACATCTAAAACACCAGTAAGCATGGGCTTAAAATTCTTTGTTCAAAATCATGTCATTGATACAAAATGTTTAGGTTAAAGAGTTGTTTTGTTGTGGTTTTCAGGGCCATACAAGGTTGATTCATTATTTGAATGTAGGATCCAAGTTTTACCTGGTAGACCTTCCTGGATATGGTTATGTTGAAGGTCAAGGTCAAGGAAACCAACATTTTGTTAACATTGTAGAACAATATTTGAAAGAAAGAGCAGGCAAACAGTAAGACACTCAATGATGTTGATGTCTTTGATAATAAGTGCATTTCATTCATTCAAATTCTCTTTCAATTTTTATCAGACTGAGAAGTGTTTGTCTGTTGATTGATGGTAAAGTTGGTATCAAGAACAATGATCTGGTTGCCATGGAGATGCTAGAGGAAATGGATGCTCCATTTCATGTAAGATACTGCTTCTTCAGGTTCACCAAATCTAACTTTTCAGCATTTTCATTCATGGAACAATCACTGATTGACAGCACATCAAAGACATAGAAAAAAAAGCAATAGGTCGATAAATTTAAAATTGCATGTAAAATTCTGTGAAGAAGAAATTTTTGTAACAAAATCTTAGCTGGATATTTTCCTGTATCCAAAGGTTGCTGTAACTAAGATGGATAGAGTGTCCAAAGAGGCTCATGATTTGATCACCAGACAAATAAACAAGGAAATCCAGAAGCTATCAACACTCTGCTTTCCACACGTGTTTCCTGTCAGGTATATATTGTTTTACTTGAGTACAATATTGTTAATAAATGATTCAACTTATTTACACCAATTATAAAAAAAGGAACATATTTGAGCATGAATCACAAAACCATTGGCAACTTCTGTTTTCAGCCAATCAGAAATTGATCTTTAACCACCAAGATAATGACTACATTTCTGATTGATTGAAAAACATTCCTGAAATATTACTAGGGTTTTTTCCAAGTTGCCCACAGTTTTTCTATATACACTGTAATATATAATTTATATAAATACTTACACCTGTTTGACAAAAGTTGCTTATTTTTTTCCAAGCTCTAAAGAGAAGACTGGACTTTCAGAGTTGCGTTATTTCATTTGCTTAAGTACTGGTATATTTTGACATGTAATTACAGTGCAACTACTCCAACCAAAGCCATATATCCAAACAAATTTTCAGATAAATTTTCAACATACATTTTTGACACTTAACAACAGATTTGTAGCAAATTTCTACAGCATAAGATGATTCTTGTTCATTGTCAATATAATGGTGTACACAAACAAAGCAAATTCTTTACATTTTAAGCAAAATTTCAAACATGTGTAGAGATTCTATTGTTTATTTCTCTATCGTGATAATTTACATGAAAATTTACTTGGGTGGCCTTGGTTGGAGTAGTTGTACTGTAATCACACAAACATCTAGCTAAAATAGTAAAGCAATCCTTGACAGATTACAAGTCAACCTTCTGCTATGCTGGTTAATGGTATTTCCAATATTCTCATGCCTAGTATTGATCATTGTTGGTAGTGAGCCAGGGAGCTAGCATGACATGCTTCTCTCCAAATTAGGCAAAGCTAAAAATATCCAGTGTCCTAATTCTTCTAGTGAACCAGCATGAAGATAGAAACAAGGCTATTGGTAACAGTTATGAGGCTTGTCAAAAAGAATAACATTGAATTTCAAAAACAGTTTTTGAGAAAACTAAAAGAATAAGTTCACAAATCTTTTATCTTCTGGTACCCTTCCCTAATCATGTCACTGTTTTACCAAAATGTTCTTCAATACATGTAACTTTCCAGAAGTTAATAATTAATACTAAATTTGTACTTATTTTGAGCAAATTAAACTCTTAGTTGATAGTTTTGTTTCAAGGATAGACAGGGTGGGTGCTCCCAAGGATGAATGGTGTAATTGATTGGCCATGGTAACATTGATATTGCAAAGCATTAAATTATGAAATCACTAAATTAATTTAAAATAATAAAGTTCTCTTTTATAAAAAGTTGTCTTGTATGTTCATAGTTGTACGATAGTATCACATTTATTGAAGAAATACATGTAGAAAACACACATGTGCAGTTATAAAAAGGTGTTCTTGAGTTTTGTGCTCATACCAAGTGCTTTGTAACTGCACATAGCACAGTGAGCAAGTTTTTACTTCTTTTATAAAATATAAAGGTGCAAATGCATGTTGTGTGCTCTTATAAAGCACATGCCTCGTCCAATCATAAAGCAAGACTCTTTATAATCATATTATATTTTTAATTGGTGAGTGCAAGATGCAGCTGTGTTGATATACAGTTTCTGATGTTCTTCACTATACTAAGCTGTTAATGATGTCAATCACAAGTCATGATAAGTCGTATACATAAATAAGTGTAGTACATTCTACTTTGGATTCTTATATTTTTTCCTACAACCTTAAGATGTTTTTAAAAAAATTTTAGTTTCTTTTGTTTAATGGTTACACTCGCTTTGATAGTCTTTAATATCCGTATATTACAGGGAGTCGTCATTTAGACTGTGCTAACATTCTAATTATTTAATTGTTATCTTGTATTAATTATGTAACCTTTGTTTTTTTCCAACTTTGGTTAACTGTTGCAGTATTATGATTATCTATCTTGATATAATGTTGCTGGCTTCCACAACTATCTTAACTGTTTTAGGTTCAGTTTCCTGATTATCCAAGCTTTTCCACCACCACTTTGACAGCCAACATCCCCAGCTCCCCGATGCGTGCATGGCTCTGTTCTTAAGTACACTGCACCCTCTCCCTTGGGATCCACACAGGCCTAAACCATTCCATACCTCTCAGCATGCCCATTGCATTATTAAAGATAATTAATATTATTATATACCAAGTGTCAAAGTTCAATTTCCCTCAATTTCTATTGGTCAAGAGTGTATCACGTGAACGTGAAGAAATTCGACTGTCTCCCTGGTGACAAGTCTGGGAGGGCAATAATATGTTGTGGACCGG
>JAAAQI020134907.1:0-12932 GCA_011800005.2 Stichodactyla mertensii
GAATAAATGAGTTACTTGATTCTTGTGTATTTTATGTCTCTAGTGTATTCATATAGAGATTGACTCGCTTGAGTGCCAGTAACTATTTAAGCACAAAATAGTGTCTTGTAGCTAAGAACTATTTAGTTTTTATTTCACGGGTTTAGTAGCATCGCTCTATATACTTACTGATTTTCGACTTGCTGATTCGGCCATGTTTTTCATGGCCTACTATAAAACCTCAACCTTCAGACACACACCGGCGTAAAGTGCCAAAGACGACTCCTTCACGAGCATTATATGATGTAGAATGTGACGTGTGATTGGATAATATACGTAGGTGTGTCCTCTACGTAGGCGCTCGTAGGCGTAGGAATATAATGTCCAGGCTTCTTACGAGAAAATCACGTCTAGGAAGGTATAGCAGAGCCAGTTTAGAGACTCTAGGTGATATTTTTATTTCCTTTCGTATTTCATTTGTTCTACAGGTTTTTTAAAGCTATGGGTACTCTTGCGTATTGTGAAAAGAGAATATATATATATATAGTCAGAAGATTGGGCAGAAGTAAGAAGTCATATCTTTGGGGTTCCTGTGTTGCAAGGCATTGATTTTTTTATAGGCGGTCATTTTGAAATTAGTTGATTACTGATGGCAATATAGTAAGAATGAAATGAAGAATGCTTTGATAATTGGATATACGTTACAGGTAATATTTTCTTGTATTTGTATAATAGAATTTGTTACTTGAAGCTGAATTTAAGGTTTAATTAAGGTCAATTGTATGATTCCTGACGGGTGCCATTGATTGAATAGATTTGGATCTCATAACAAGAAACAAGTTCAGAAGATATTTTTTATTTGTTGTAACTTGGCTACTAGTATAAATGATTTGAGATAAATAGTTTCAAGAGGACATAAGATTTACTATTTATAAGTTTTGAGAGAAAGCTTACTTTTTCGACAAAAGTTTGACATATCGAGATTGTTTAGGTACTGAGTTAAGCTTATAGCTTACAAGGTTAAGTAACAGTTATATTTTAGTGGCGAAGACGTAAATATTAAAGAGTAAATTATTAATAACCAAAGAAAATGGTTTTCTTGTCATTTTCAACCCTTATAAGGTGAAGCCTTATAAGTCTTAGGTTTTTGTTCAGTTGTAATTTGTTAAGAGCTAAGCTTATGTAAGGTTGTTTTATTAAGGTAGTGTTCAATTGTCCGTAGATTTACAGTAGATCTTTCACTATTGACTTTGTATTTTTTAGATGTTTTAAGATGTAGGCCACCATCAGAGTTTGTTGTACTTGAATATTATATTAGATATATAGATGTATGCCATCATCACAGCTTGTTGTACTTGAATATTATGCCTTCAAGTGGAACTTGTAGATGTATTTTGGCCCTTATGGGATTCTACTCTTCACTGGTAATTAACCAGTAGTTAACATAAAACACAGATATTGATTATATTGAATATACAATTTCAGCACAGTAAGTGGAGCACCGTTTGAAGATCCCAGAGGTAGATGGAGATTAGGTGGAGAGATAAATGTTCCTGTATCATTGACAACCATCCTTAAAAAGTCACCATTTCTCGTTTGTTTTGCTCGAGTGTATGTCCAAGAACACCAGAATGATGTAAGAAAACATGTCTCTATCGATTACTTAGGTAAATCCAATCGATAAATCGATATCAATCGATAAAATTTGTTAATTGATATCGATTGGTATTGGTCAATCGATGACTTCAAGTACAGCAAGCTGTGATCATCGACTACACGTATATCTTATAATATTCAAGTACGACAAGCTGTGATCATGGACTACATATCATATCACTTTTTTTTTTTGATTGGACTGCTTTTTATTAAGGTCTCGTGCCTAACCCTGGTGCTGGAAATGCCAAAGAAGTGCCGGTTGGATCCGTTATTTCGTATACTGTCCTACCCTCTTCAAACGTCTTTTGTTTTGGAACCAAATGGAAACCTATTGAATAAACCGACAAAACTTATTTAACTTCATGTTTCCGATTTACTGATTGCCACTCCTTTTAGCGGCATAATTAAAGGTAAATACCGGAAATTTAATGATTAGAGGCGTTGTGACCGATGGAGAGAAAATGAATGCTAACGATCACTATTAGCTCATAGTTTTGCAGTTTTGCTAGCAAGAACATGGCGAGCGTAAAAAATTATATTCTATTTTTGTTGGTAGCAGTAAGCTTTATGCCGGTTTTAAGTACACCTCATAGAACGTTATTCCAAGTAAATGAAGAACTAAAATCTTTAGGTTTCCAATCAATCGGTTCGTGTGACGATTTTAAGACTACCTTGAAATGTGCAACTTGTGGTGTAACTTTAAGCTTTGGGAAGACTTCACAAGCCTTATGGATTCTTAGGCGACATTCAATGGAAGATTCGCATCAAGTGAAAGTGGGATGGTTTCTAGATGAATTTAAAAATGTTGTAAAGTCGAAACCCAAAGGTATGTTGTAATTACATGCAAGATAAAACTTACCTGGGACTTTTCAACCTCGAGAGAACTGCTGAGACTTTCTAGAACAGCTTGACTTGGAATGCCGTTTGACGCTTCAAAAACAGCGTCTAAAGAGGCAAGTTCCGTCCTTGTATATAACTTGCGGGCTTTGAGGGTTTTCTTATCTCCCCCGGTGGACTTCTTTATGTCATCTGATTTGCTCGCGCCAGAAATGGTTTCTTAAAATAGCCAAGACAGAATTTTTTGCATGTTACTATAAGTTATGCAAAATTTCGGTCTGTTTACCGACTTTATGGTAATCTACCTTTAAGATTGTCCTGCATTGCTTTGGAATCCAAAAACTCCTCCATTTTACGCCAGATGTCACCACCAGCTCCAATTGGTACCGTTTCTGGTGGCTTATTCAGCAAACTTGAGAGGGTACCCTGAGATCGTTTTAAAATCCTTGTTGCGAACGATGCAACGGATATTCTTTGCACTTTGAGCCATTTCCTGATTTGGGAAGCTCTACCGGCGTGTGCTTAGTTAGCGGTTCAGATGTACCATCCTCTATCTCAATTATTTCGTTGGAGCACGTGGATTCTCCTGGATTTACTATAGGATTGAAATAGTGATAAACATTTGTCATTACTAAGGCTCAAGTAGGATACATTTCTATGAAATTGAGAAGACTTACCTTCACAAATGCTTCCCCCATTGGTATTAACAAATTCTCGTAGAGCCTCCATTCGTTCTTCCGGATTTAGAACTGTCAGCTAAACAAGACCTACTGGTTATTAAAGTCCTGAATAACGACGATGAATGACTTTGCCACATTTAATTACATACCTTTATGGTTGCAGCGTTGCTTTTTTCTTCAGTCATTGTGCCGGGATGTCCATCAGAAAAGCAATGACACGTTTATCTTTTGCACCGTAATTGTCAATCATGCTCACACCATAGATAGGCTTGGACTCACGTACTCCATCGCGGTAAAGAGATTAAAAATTTTGTTTTTATTTTTTGAAGATGGAAAGAAAAAAAAATTCAGTGAGACCAGCACCAACTTGGCCTAATGATGTAGATGAAGCCATAAAGAAGGGAATGGAGAGTGCAGAAAAGGAAATTGTTAAAACTTTGGAATTGCTTGGGATGTTACCAGATCTGGAAATATCCCAAGGAAACATTTAAAAGAAGAAAATGGTGACATAATATGTATAAACAATCCAATGCTGGACGTTTGCTATGATGGATATACAAGATCCTTATGAGCCGGATGAAAATGAATTTATTACGAGCGGGGAGCTACTAGATCTAGACAATGGAATTTTTTTAGAAGCTGTACAGGAGACAGCTGTTACGCGTAACCTAGCAGACATCGCAAGTTCATCAGGAGCGACTGATAGTGAGGATGAGGGGGGCGACGAAGACGATCCTAAACAATGTGGATTGTTTTCGGTAAACAAATGTAAGTGGCAGGATGAATCTTTTAAATCACCAAGAACGACCATATGGATCGAGTGTACTTATCTCTCATGTAATAAATGGTTCCATGAGCAATGTCTGTCTTTGCGTTTCAAAACACTCTAATTTGCCCAAAACACAGAGAAATAAAAGAATATTTCAAAGATAAGTTGACAGCGTTGGCATCTGACTCCAACATTTTGGAGGGAGAACGGGATCCTTCCTCACTGCAGCCCTTACCACGTCGACTACGACATGCAGATAATGCAAAAAGAAAATCTTCTATAAACTATTCCAAAATGCCTAACTATGTATTTCATGAAGGTCAGTATTTCCACATGGCCGAATTTCTCAGTCTGCAAGAAGGAAAGATTAATAGACCAGCTATGTCGCGCATGTCTCGATGGATAGAGTCGGCAAGGAATGACTTCTGTGAAAAGTGTTTGAAGGCGCTTTATCCAGAGAAGTCGGAAACAGGTGTCCACATTGGATATATAATAGCGTTTTGGTTGCCCTCTTATGGTATGTATATTGGTGAAATTATTAGAATGGTACGATCTCTGTCTTTAAAGTCAGATTTCCCTGTATTTGAATGGACACCGAATACAGAAAAGAAGGAACAAGTATCGATTTGTGTAAGAGAATCGATGTACGAAAAGAAAGGTCAATTAGAATGGAAACTGACACGAACTAACAAATTCAAGTGGTGCGATGCCAGATCGATTTTAAAGGTCATTTCAACTGTGCATCGTAGCTGGCCACTGATCGTGGATCTGACAGAGTTAATGGAGGAGATTCCAAGGCTTGAGAGTCTGGACAAAGAAAGAGAAAAAGGAGAACAAGCTAAAGAAGAAGGAAGAGGAAATGCTGAAGCGTGGGGATCCCGTAGATATGACCGTCCGTCTATTACGGGAAGTGTTAGATGAGATGAACATCACATACAGCAAAAGCGACAAGATAGGAGAACTGATTAAAAAAGTGAAGGAAGGTAGAAGAGATAGAGGAATATCCTTGGGCTGCAACAGTGACTTGATGAGACATACCAGTTCGGGAACACAATACAGGAAAAGCACGCGAACGACATTTGGATTTTCGTTTGTGTATTTTTTTGATAGTAAGAAAGAAAATATTTTGTATCTTAGACATATTTTGTTTATTCTGCAAACTATTGTTTATTGCTTGGAATTGTTTACTTACCTTTTAATTATAGATATTATTATCAAGTGCTGGGTTGCCACTTGTATATCATACATTAGTCTTCTAATTCTTCTCATTTGCTTGATACGACAAATTTTAGCAAGTACTCTGGTGGCAAGTATAAACCGTCTACTTCTATTCAATGGTGTGGAAACAGACGTGGAATTCAGTAGTTATAGACTGTTGACAGTTAGATAGTAGAAGAATTTTTTATACCGCACAGTTAGACCATGCAAAATAGAGTGCATAAAGTATTTCCAAGGAAAGAATTAACTATTTAGTAAAACCGTAAAACATAGTTCGTAAATATTCGGGTTTTTTAATAAGAAAAGAATGAATCATCACATTCTGAACTTACTATGCAAACAAATGAAGTCTTTGAATTACATCAGTCATTTCGGCATTATTTGTCCTGTTACACAGCATCATTTGGACGTAAAATCGTGGTTCCCAATTGTCTCATCTTACTCGTCAACTTCATAAACAAAGCGTTACTATGCAAAATCGATATTAATCGATTCCAATCGATCGCAATCGATGGTTATTACAAGCAATCGATGTCAATCGATAATGTCACAAATTTCTGTTTCATGGATAGCTTATTGATTATCAATATCAATCGATTAATTGTGATCGATTGATATCGAATATTATCGATTATTATTGATTATCGTTTTCATCGATTGTCCACGCCGGGTTAGGTACTTTCAACTATTTTCAAAAAATGAGTTGCTATGAATCCATATTTGGAGTGAGCTTGACACGAGCCGAAAACATGGCCATATGCTTAGCGTTTATATATTCAGTGAGCACAAAGCAAAATATTAAGTCTTATTTAGCCATGAGGCCGGATACCAACGGCAGTAATAATGACATAGGAATTTTAGAACAGTATAAATTTAACCTCTCAATGTAAATCTATAATGTAAACGAGCTTGAATGTTATGACTTACCGTTGTAGAGTCCGAAAAATCGGCAAAAATATACGTGGAAGCCATCGAAATTCTCTAAAAATGTCAACCGAGTGAGCTTCTTACTCAAAGAATTTACTTTGGCACTCTTTCGAAAAGAAAAAATCAAATACCGAGAGCATACTTTCCACTGAATTGCTACCCAAAGCTCAGACGTCTTTGGCTTGCCTGTGGTTCCAGACCTCAGGAAAGCCTGGATTTTAGCGCATGCTCATGTATGATGATGATGACGTTTCGTCTGAACAGATAGCATCCCACATGCAACATTGGTACTTGTTTTGCATTTATAAATTCAGTAGCATCATATACATAAATGTTATAGCAAAGAGCATATTGTAGCGGCTTGAAAACGGAATTTCAAATTCTATTACGTCATCAGCCAAGGTCGTAGAGTTGTACGAGAGTGCAGCGCATGCGCCAAGTCAGTTGTGTGGATCTTGTGTCAACGTTAGCTTCAAGTTTTTCAAGCCGATGATTCTACTTTTTTCTCCACCGACACTGCGATCTCCTGAATTTAATTACCGGACTGAAACCAAGTCTAGATGATACATTTTCATCAGGTGGCAAGTTTTTAGTGGAAATTTCTGAAAATTAACGTATTCTTTTAAAAGTATATTTTTCCCGCTCTTTTTCATTCATAGTAATGGCGAATCAAGAAAGTGAAACTAACATTACAAACGAGGTCGACCCCAAAAGAACAGGGGTCCTAACGGCTATGCAGAACAGTATGGAGTCATCCAACGAAATGATTCGCAAGTTAGTGGGAGGTAAACGGCTATCGAGCGAGAAAGGTGAAAGCCGTGGCGCCAAACGAGCAAAACATGATCCTAAAGAGGATCACGCAATAGCTTCACAGAAAGCACATTGTTCAACTTCAAATGAAGCAAACTCTTCTTCAGAGGAAGAAACTGAACCATCAAAAGATGGAGTAATTCAAAAACCTCAAAAAATGATGTTCTAAGTCTGTTTGGCGACGACGATGACGACTTGAACGAGAGCGAGGGTGATGGCGAAGATGCTGATAATGACGACCTTGGACCCTTAGCCTTGGACCCAACAGATGACAAAGGTACAAATATCTCTGAGATCTTTGGAAGAATCAACTTACACTACTGCAATACGACATCCTCTCAACCCACCATGCGACTCAAGTGCTTTTTTCATATCTTCAGCCGTTTCTATGTCGTTTTGCTCGTTGAAAAAAAAAAAAAAAAAAAAAGCGGCGGATGTGTGCCTTCATTGGAGCTGTCTTGCGATCACAGATATCTTTTCCGGCTTGGGGATCTGAGAAGTCGTAGCGCATTGGAGTAACACCGGTGTGTATACCAAACTCAGGAAGACATAGTAAAAGTGGGCCATTATGATAGCATCCTGCATTATCTGATCTTAAGAATGCTTTCGTGATTCCTGGGTATTCTACTTTGATGGTGTGAAACAAATGCTCATATCTTGATGCAAGAATTGAATACGTGAACAAAGCACTCAACTTCCAAACGATCGTTTTTCTTGGTGATGACAGCACTCACATGCCAGCTGCGTCCACGTTTCCCAAAGAATTCACACATGTTCTCTCTATATTTCAGTGGAAGGAACTTCATGGCCCAATCTACAATAACAAGGCAAGACTGATGGTCAAGATTTTTAAGTGCATCTTGTTTTGCATCTCCTTGAAACACACTTCGAACCAAATGCGCTTTCCACGCACCAATAGCCGCTTCTCATTGATTGAAATTAATCGGTTTTAATGTTCTTCGTCAATACTTGCGCTGTGGATTTTGTCTTTGATTTCCTTCAAAACATGTTTCAAGGATTCGCAACGCTCACATTCAATATCGTGATCATGATGGCATTTACTCTGGAATTCTTTATTCTTCGAATTGCAGAGCGAGTATGTCATGCAGTGATCTGCACAATGCTCATTGTGACTCATGTGTGCCTTAAAATCAGTTTTTAAATACCTCTTTACCTCTTTTACCTGTTGTTCAGTTGCCTTTCCTCATGCATCGCTAACTCCGCTTTCCACTAAAATTTGGACTGTGTTGATCAGGTTATCTATTGCCTCGGCGGTAACATTGTCAGGACCTTGTAAAGACTTTTGCATGGACGTACTGCAGACATCGAGTATCCTGTACAATGATCGCTCTGAAGCTGCGTCAAAATCTTCTTGTTTGCAGTAACACACATATTGCTCAATGATTCGAGATGGAACCAGTGTCCTTACAACCGCTGGAATGATAACACGCTCACCTGGATCGAGCTTTAAAGTTTTAGTTTCGAATGCTACATCTTGAAGTAACTCTGGTCTGGAAATCCAAAAAGTGGTCAACGTTCTTGGCATCAATTCTAGCGCGACATATAGGTTTCTCTTGAACAGGTTGGCTTTTCCTGATTGTGTTGCATGGTTTTGTGCTTGTTCGATTCTCCACTTACACAGACCAGGTATTAGCTCTTGTAATTCTGATTCACTGAAATCATTCGCAAAGAGAGACAGGATTTGTCTTTTTGTCTGCCAAGATTCAGCCTCATTATGCGCCTTAGTCAAGGTTTCTACCAGATCTGACTTGCTGTCGAAGTACTTTCTCTTTGATGCTTCATTACCTTCAATCGGCAAAAGAGGTTCTCGACGGAGTGACTCCAAAAGGTCTTCTTCTTGACCAGGACTAATCACTGAAAGAACAGAGGAAAAAACTTCCTTTGCTTTTCTGAGATAATACTTTTGTTGTGTGGGCGAAATATCACTCCATTTTGTATTAAGAGTGGACAATAGTGGGCTTACACGACCATCCATCAAACTATTCCAACTATCATTTAGGACCTGTCGTTTGGCTTGCTGCTCTTCCTTCTCATCCAAGCAGATACTGATTTGTTTTTCAGATATTGTACAAAATACACTTTGCGAGGACTGAGAAGAAACGGTTTCAGTTTCACCTCCAGTATAACTTGAGTGTCGCTGATGGACATTCAGGAGTACTTGTTTCCATTTGAATTCCACTAGTAGATGGCATATCATCCTTGAAAGTCTGTTTATTACGCAAACAAGCATGTCAGTTTACTAAAATACGATACGCATGAACAATAAACAAAATAATTCTAAAACTCTGAATATAACGAGGTGGAGCCACACGAAGTCACTTATTCAATTTCTTGATCAGTTTAGTTAACTAGTCGTACTCAACTTACTGCATAGCCCGAGTATCGAGCTCCGTCCCTGAAGGCCTGATACTCAGGTTACCGCATTGTGCAATCTATATCTGCCACCAATATAAGACTTAACTTCAGTGTGTTAATGAAGCTAAACACTCAGTAAGGATATAAAATTAACAAAAAATTCAACCTGTTGACGTGCGTCCGAAGCAATTAGCTGTGTAAAAGAATATCTCACTTTGTAGTGGGGTGTTCCGCAGCTCGCACAAATTACTAAAGGTTAAAAATGACATAGTTTTGGAATTTCACCTCATAAATACACTTTAAGAGACATATTTCTTGCTATACACTACACTATTAGACATATCCGTAATCAAATCGGGAGTATAATCAAGGAAAGTTCATCTTCACTGATGAGAACTGCCAGTTACTTACAGATCTGTGGTGGCCTAGGGCTGCCATAATGAAAAAGTGATTGTCCCTGATTATTTTGATTGTTTTCTTATTATAATTATTAATTTGTTTTATTTTTTATTTATTTTTATTTTTGTTCTTAATTAAATTAATTTTTTATTTATATTACTTTCTTTTTGTTTTTGTTTTTAATTTCTTTTAACATCAAATATAAAACCAAAGCGAATGTGATTTGTTTTTGTTTTCTTTTTCTTTTTCAAAATCAAATCAAAAGAAAACAAAATTGAATTTGTCTATGTTTTTTTCTTATAAAAAATATATAATTACTTTTTAAAAGATTAATAACATGAAAGTCAAATAAAAACTAAACTAAACTGAATTGAAAACAAATTTAATCGGTGTCGCCGGCCTAGCGCTGCCATAGACCAGAATGCTTTGCGACGACAGTGAACATGTGACTTATTTGACAACAAACACTTTTCTAATCTTTGGCTTAGACGCGGACTTTATTTATTCTACTGTACTGAAGTTATTATACGATGTCAGACGACGTTAATTGGAATCGCTTTAAGAGGAACATGCAAGAGAAAAGAATGAAGAAAAAGATAACCAAGGATACTAAAGGGAAAACACCTCACGACACTGAGCATGAAACTCTGACCATCCAGAGACTGAGTGCTGAAGTGTCTGGAAAGGCACAGAAGTATTCAAGGGTAGGAGCAAGAGAGTTCGTGCCATTCCAAGACTACGAAGACCTGTCTATACATAATATTAAAAGAGCATGCATGAAGCATTTCGATATGCCCGCAATGATGTGTTGTGATGTGCTTGCCGGCGAACAGGGCCCGTCGTGCTTTTCTGTCAAGCAGATTCCAGACAACAAAGTTATCCATGTGCGCTTTGTTGAACGCGGTGATGTTGGTGACGCAAGAGGCCCGGACATCGTTACAGAGACATCTCCAAAAAGAAGAAAGACACTGAATCCTGTATCCAGTCCCCAAAAGCCTGTAAATATTAAGTCATTGGAAAGCAAATTGGTGTCCAGAAGTCTTTCTGTAGTTGACATGGTGAAGCTCGGTAAGGTCATAACCAATAACACATCAAGTGTCAAATTACAAAGCTTTGACATGAAGGGTATGGTTTGGCCTGGCGAGAGAAATGTCCCATTCATCATCAACACCGAGCCATTTGGAAGTGGGGCATTTCGTGAAGCATTGAAAGCATCCAGCTGCAACAGCGAATTCAAAGACAAAAAGTGGGTTGTGAAACGCACCTAAAGCAGCCCAAGACATAGTTAGTGTGGACAAACGGTAGAACAGCAAGCAAAAATATCTGCTCAAATGCATCATCTGGCTCGAAACTTTGCCATACAACTCCACAACGAAGTCGTTAAAAAGCGCGCGAGTCATAAATTTGGAGAACCATTGCAATACAAGAAGGTTTTCTTCAGCGAAACCAAGGGCGAGTGTATCATCATCGAAGAACTTGTCGATGGAACCTTTTACAAATATGTCAATAATGACGGAAATATATGTGGCAAGAAAGGCGACACCCTCACCCAAAAAGCGGAATGTCTTGTTCATTTCTCTTTTGAATGCTCGAAGAAACAGCTGATGCTGCTGGATATTCAAGGCTGCGGCTATGAGCTGTTTGATCCCGAGATTGCCACAGTAAATCTTAAAGATGAAGGCAATTCTGAAATCCTATTTTGCACCGGCAATTTAAGTTTAATTGCCATCAACAAATTCATCGAGGAGCACAAATGTAATGAATATTGCCAAATGCTAGATCTACCGGCTCTTGAACTCTTGGTGGCCGACGACTAAGGTGAAATCTGTTTTGGAAAGATTATTAACTAAACCTTACTCAAGATGTGAACACTGACTTTACATATAAAGAAAGTATAGTTACTGTTATGTTTAATGATCAATTTTTATAAACTGCTTATCATAGAGAGCTCGAGATTTTCAAAAAACTCGACTTAATTAAAATCTTTTAAAATCTTCTATTTAATATCTATCTATCTATCTATATATATAATGATACTGCAAAGGACAAAACTGTCATTTGTCATCTCTTAAGGTGTCGACACCACTTTTAGAATACATTATTGAATAAATACACATTCACGCAATGGATTTTTAACAGTAAAACCTTAAACGAAAGAAAATTTTTTCAGAGTTTTTTTGACAGGAAAAACCGAGGACTTTGAAGCTTTACTTTTTAACCGTGTTGTGACATTTTTCTTGAGGATTTTTTATTTAAGAAAGTGCTTGTTCCATGCGCTTGGGTTGTGCGGGATACTAGACGTTTTTACAGCCGTCAACGGGACTTTCGGCGACAACACTGAAAAACACCTTTAAGTAGAATGTGAATGATCATCGCGATGAATGAATAGTCTTTTTTTCCGAGATTTATAACTAATAGTCGCTGCTGTAGACTATTCATTCATCGGGACGATCATTCACATTGTACTTGATTATTTACGGCGATTCTACCCAATACATTTCCCGCTAAAACACCTTGGATTAACCAATTATCCGTTTTTCACTTATGCTTACCAATCTATTTTACATGTTTTTTGGAATAGAAGAATGTCTTGAAACTTACACAACGTTACTGAGCTAAGTTATATTAAATATGCCACTGAAATGAAATATAGACTGAAATGACTCCAATAGATTTTCAAAGCAATAATTGTTATTGACTGACTAACCTCATCAATTTAAACAAATGTATTTTCAAATGAATGAGTGTTTCATACTTTCATACATTTACACAAGTTTTGAATATCCAGCTTTTAATAAAGACACGACTGAAACTGAGGGTGGAATTGACGATGTACTTGGTGTCTTAAGTGTTCCATCATGATGAGAAGCACTGAAAATAAAAATACCAAACATATTATTAATTAAGATCGGAGGATCCATTAGTTATTCTGAGAAGTATGCTATGAAACAGAATGTGAATCTTATTAAATTCCCTATTCAATTTCAAAATAAAGGAAAGTCAATCTCTGCTTTCCCCAGGGGTTGTGTTAGCATCTAAAATAAAATGATGTCCAGTATTTCCCCTGGTTTGCCCCGAGAGTTATAAAGCCCCCTCTAAGAAGCTGCAGATAGGTCATTATTGAATGGAAAGCGGATTAAAATATTAAGGTGACTGGCTACTATTGGATTTTATATTTAACTTTTTTTAAAATAGCATCGTTTGTAACGGAAATTTAATGCTGATTTCAAATATAAAAAGAAAAATAGGGTGTCCCGAACTACTTTTTGAGATAATCAAGC
>JAAAQI020134918.1:0-12931 GCA_011800005.2 Stichodactyla mertensii
CTAGAGGCGGAGCCAGGATTTCCTTCAGGGACGGGTGTAACCGTAGTATTTGCGAGTGAAAGGGGCACAAAATTAGTCCTGTCTTTAGGTAGGGGGTGGGGGAGGGGGTGTAAACCCTCTCCTAAATCAAACACTCGTAAATCTGAAGTTAGTTTTTTATAGACCTTCCCCCAAAGCTACTTATCAAAAACGACCTTCAGATTTACGATTCTTTCAGGATAGAATTTTAATTGCGCGCGTAAGTGAGGTTAGGAGACAAAATATTTTCTTATAAATAAGAAATTCAGCAGAAAATAAACAGCATGAGGAGTACATGAAAGTGCAAAGAAAAGAGGACGCACATTTACCAATACCCTTTCTCCCCGCTCACACTGGTCAGAATAAAATACTTACTGCTGATTTGTAGGTATCGTAGAGATTAATGTATTTTTGGGATTTTTGATTGAACATCTCGACAGTGTTATTGAACACGTCTTCAACTTCTATCCAAAAGCCCAAAGTGGAAGCTAGAATGGATAAAAATAAATTTTATTAAGTTGTGATTTCTAAAAGTATGGATGGATTATCCTCGCATCATCATCCATCATCACCACCATCATCAACATCATCGTTGTCCTAACCAGCATCCTCTACAAACGGCCTCACATGCTCATAATTAGTGACATCAATAAGAATACTAAAGTACGAGTGTTTCTTTGACTCGTAATCGATCGAAAGCCAGTCCAACATATATTCATATATCTCAGTCCATAAACGCAAGACAACTGAGATGGCGTTTTATATTGTTATTACAAAATATTCTTCAAGAGATTTAAAACGATGTAAAAAAATACCAAGTATCGCTTTTGGTAGACACTTAAGCAATTTAGCGTGGATGCATTTCCATAGAGTCTAAAATATTTTACGAACAAAACTAACAAATTCTATTAAAAAAGAAAAAGAGAAAGAAAAAACGAACACAGTGTGGTCCTAGTACAATCAATCTATTATATTGTAATGGTTTGAATTACTAATTATGTTCAGTCGCGCTGTTAAGAACTGCGAAGTTTTCTGCTGTACAGAAAAACTACCATTAGAAAATTAATGTATCTCTATGACCTACTAGATAAAACTAGCAACATGGATAAAGCCTTCAGTTATTAGGGATTGTTGGTATTCAAGATTTTTGAGCATCTTAAAAGCTTCTTAAAAAAAGATCTTACGTTTCCCGTAGTATTTTGAGCAGTTCCAGGCAGGAGCGTTCGAGAGACACAGCCATGCCTGGCCAACAATCAGCAGTAAAATGATTGACAATTGTTTCGTCATGGTAACAGGGAAGGATAGCCAGGTTCCAACCTGAAAGGCATTTATTCACAGCGGTTAATGTAATGATACTGTGGCGGGAAAAGCAGGGAATGTAGAATAATGAATAAAATGAATAAAATAAATATTCTTTACTAAATGACAAAATCAAGCTAAGGGACTGGCCATAAAGTAAAGGGGGGTGGATGGGCTGACAGGGGATAGGGGGTAGGTCAAGAAAAAAAGAGCAATAGTCAAGGGTGGTTATCCATTTTTGTGCCAATGTTTAAGGGGTGGGCTATGTTAAATCATCACTAAGAAAAGGGTTGTTCCATTTAAATAACTACCTTTATAAATTTTCTTTTACGAGCCCATCCCACCCCTTCGTAACTTTGTGACCAGTCCCTTATGCAGACAGATTTTTAAGATTTTAAAACTTTTTACGAGTTGCAGAACAGAAGGGAATTTTGCCTGCGCATGCCTGCAGTTGCTGATCCATATACAACAACAACAACAATACTTTATTACAATAACAAATACTTATATACAATAATTTACATATCCGCAAGTAGCAAAAGCTATATTATATTAAACTATATACAATAGTATTAAACAATATGTTTCAAATTATTACAAGTTGTGTATTGAAATTATTATATTTGAGGTATTAAGAACAGGTACTTATGGTTTAAAGTTAGAATTGAATTTTGAAAAGGTCGGTGACTTCAGCATCATATCCATAATTATTCAAACAATTTGATAAATGCTTTTTAATTGTCTTTTTAATACAAGTTCCAACAGATGAAAATGACTGTTTTTGTAAGTTAGTTCTAACATAATTTAAAAATAGATTATTTGAGATAGATGCCCGAGTATTGTAAGAGTGAACATTTTTAACAGTAGAAAAAAAGATTACAAATATTTGGTGGCGCAGCGGTATATCAAACATCATGCATCAGGTTTGCAATGGATTCAGAATAAAGAAAATTGATTGGAAGGATGTTATCAGCAACAAAGAGGAATCGCACTTTCTCTAAAATTTACAAAGTGGATTAGTCGTAACGCACGTTTCTGTAAAATAAAAATTCTCCTGAGATATGTTTTACAAGCTTGACCCCAGGCACTGAGACCATACATCAAGATTTCGCATTAATTGAAATTCTGTAGTACCGAATGTTTTAGTATTGTGGTCAAATGAAAAGGTAGCGGAGTCTCATTATGAAAAGTTAAAAAAAATCACCGTGGAAAAGTTGAGTTTTTAATTGTTTAATGAAAGAATGGCCTGCATAAAACTTGAATCCTAAGCTCATGAACCTTTTTGTGGATGGACTATTCGGTATCAATGTGTGAGCCTGTATGTCCTATTGATTGGAAATACCGAAAACTCTAGGGAGCCATCTTAAATCCCTTCTCTGAGGAATAACTATTCTATATTTATGTGAATTTTCAGGCAATCCGTAGCCGCCACGATGATAATATGACTCCAAACAAGGCGTTTTTTTCGCCAGCGTCTTCTACATCAACTCAGTCTGCGTCAGCCTCAACTCTGTGCCTCTTCAACAACCTATTCAACCACAGCATGAATCAGAAGTTGCAATCTTGTACCGAACACTTAATTTGGCAATTTGGCAACTCATTTGCTAGATTTTTTTCACGCCACTAATCAATGATCCTTAAATTATACTTCAGAAAAATCGACTCCATATAACAATGTTTTGCCACTTCTATTTCCAACTCCAACCGAACTTTACAAAGAAATATAACGAAATTACAACATAAACACAAAAACAACATATATAGTGGTCAGCGGTATTAGCAACTACCACGAGTCCCCGCGCTCATTTTTATTTTCGCTCCACGAGGTTCGATTCCTGCGGTTACAAAAAGTGGTATTATGGCTGAAAATACTACCGAAAGTCAAGGTAAATCTGTGGATTCTATTCCCGAATCAGTTCAGGCGATTTTAGCCGATCCGACTGCAATGAACTCGCTTTCGGTAGCCCTTATTCCCGTTGTAACTAACTTCGGCAATTCAAGTCTTGGGTAATAGTTCAGGCAATGCACCTAGTTCCAGCACATTACAGAAGACTACAGCTGGACGGTCTTATGCAGCTGGTAGAAAACGCTCATCCGATGATGAGCCAAAAGAAAAGACGAACCTAATACCAAAAGAGGCCGTTTTGACTCTTCACTGGGTTCCAGTGATGATGATGTAATTGTGATTGACCCAGAAAAAGAGGATCAAACTTCCAGTGCCTCCAGATGGAAGGCATCGGCAGAGCTAGAAGCCTTCACTGAACTTACCAGGAAAGGCCTTTACCCGAAGGTCAATCACTAAAGAATTTCCTAGACCTGTACAGCTGCCTATACACCCTCTCTTGACACTTATTTGATAGCTCTTATTACAGGGGTTTAGAAACCTGATAATGAACTAAAAGCTGAGCAGGATAAAATCCTGGATGCTCTAGAACCCCTTGGAACCATGTTTGCGTTCTTAACAGGGGCAGTGGATCATGCTAAGAAAGAAAAGTCTGTAACTTTGGAACTTGAGCAAGTTCAAGCCCTGCTCAATGCTATTAGAAAAGGTATTCAATTTGTTGGAAATGCCTCAGCCTGGTTATCTGTACATGGGCGCCAGCAAGTTTTAACTGAGCTTAACCCTACGTTGGCATCTCTCTCAAAAGAGAAGTTCCTTGATGTTAAGAAGGAATTGTTTGGGACTGGGTTTGAAGACCGTCTCAAGACAAGGGCTGAAACCACTAAAACTTTGGCTGCAACAGCAAAGGTGGGCCAACAGCCTTTTCAGACGAAGTCTCCTCAATAGCGAGGGGCAGAGGGTCCCAGAGGGGTTTTCACAGCTACCAAAAGCAAAGACCCTCAGCAGACCCAGGACCCCCACATCTTCCTACAGTTATGTTTCACCAGTTTGTTATAGGAAAGTTAACACAAATCCTCATTACAGGGAGGTTGAAATTCTTTCTGCCCCATTGGCAGTCAATAACAGAGGACCCCTGGGTACTGTCCACGATAGAGGGTTACCAAATAGAGTTTATGACAAATCCAGTACAAAATCGGCCACCTCTGTCGATGTCTTACTCGCCAATGGAAGAGCAATCTATACAAAAAGAGGTCGTAGAGTTGTTGGAAAAAGGGGCTATTAAGAAAGTAGACCAGGACAAGCCCCTCATCGAAGGGTATATCAGAACCCTTTTTATAGTACCCAAGAAAAGGGGAGGTCTGAGACCTGTGTTCAACTTGCGGTGCCTGAACAAGTTTGTCAGTTACCAACATTTCAAAATGGAAGGAATTCTCATGATCAGAGACCTGTTAAGAATGACTATTATTTCATAAAAATAGATTTTAAAAAATGCCTACTTAGCAGTGCCAGTGTGGGAAGGTCATCAAAGGTTCTTGCAATTCCTGTGGAAAGGCTCACTTATGGAGTTCAAATGCCTCCCATTTGAGCTCTCAAGTGCACCAAGAACCTTTACAAAGCTGATAAAACCTGTTGTCGGAGTCCGTCGCAGTCAAGGAATTCGAATGGTGGTCCATATAGACGAACATGCAGCAACGACTCTAAACCTCTTAGAAGGTTTAGGATTTGTCAAACTACCAAAAGTTGATTCTGTGCCCGTCTCAGGAAATAGAATACCTAGGGTTCATGATCAATTCACAACTTATACGAGCTTGAAGCTTCCCAAGGACACTGAGAGGAATACGGAAGGAATGCCCAACCCTGTTAGATTGTCCTCAAGTAACAGTAAAACAAATAGCAAGGCTGTTGGGGAAACTGACATCGTCAATACGAGCAGTTTTCCCAGCGCCGTTGCATTTTCGCCATATTCAAGCCTCAAAAAATGCAATCCAATTAGTTTTTCACTCACTGGTCACAAAATGGGGTCCATTGGAAGAAGATCTTTGCCTCAAGGTTAAACAGACAACTTCCAAACTTTCAGTAGGAGCCCAGATCCCGAGGCCAAAGCAGTCGATGCATTCTGTTAAAATTGGTATCAGATAAGAGGGTATGCTTTTCCCCCGTTTGCACTAATCGGGCGATATCTGAAGAATATAACACTGCAAAATGTCAACCACCTAGTGATAGTAACACCAAGGTGGACGACTCAACTCTGGTATCCTCTTTGTGATTGTTACTTACAATAAGATTGATGGAGTTATGGTAGGCCAACATCCTCTGATATGTCAGCTTCTTAAGGGTGTGTTTCAGTCTAGGCCCCCTCTTCCTAGATACTCTCAGACTTGCGAGGTACACAGAGTCACTGAGTACATAGCATCACTAGGAAGAAATGATTCTCGATGTCTTAAACAGCTTTCTCGTAATTAAGTTTGTTGTTTTTGCTGGCTCTCACATCTATGGTACGAGCCTCGGAGTTAGCAGCTCATGATTTGGCTTTTCGTAAGTTTACACCCGAAGGAGTATTTTTTAATCTTCCAGAGTTAACAAAAACCTCGAGGGTATCAAAACCTTTTAAGGTATCTTTTCATGTAAGCTTTCCAGATAACGAAAACCTGGCAACACTTTCAGACGATTTTATTATCGCCCGTCGCATAATGCTTTGCCAGCTAGAGGTGTGTTAAGCTCGACTCCCCATTAGGTGTACTTTAAACATTGTTATATGGAGTCGATATTTCTGAAGTATAATTGCAGGTTATGCCAGGCCGCGCAGCGGCTGCATTATAATATGAATTATACGAAGAAAAGATAAAGAATATAATAATGTCCCTCCCCCCCCCCCCCCCAACATTCTTCTTCTTTCTCCTCAGGTCGCGAAAACCAAGTGGTGACGAAGGTGGATGAGCGCGGGGAATCGTGAGTAGTTGTTGATACCGCTGACCACTATATAATTTCGTTATATTTCTTTGTAAAGTTCGGTTGGAGTTGGAAATAAAAGTGGCAGAATATTGTTATATGGAGTCGATATTTCTGAAGTATAATCAATATTATACTGCAGCCGCTGCGCGACCTGGCATAATCTGCAATTATTTCCACTGAGCAGTGAGCTGCCCGAGCTCCAAAATGAGATCTCGAAATCACAAATTTTCAAAGACATAAGCTAAGATTTCAACTGAAGATAGTTTAAAAAAAATACATTTAATGATTTCTTTGTATTGGAATATGAGGGCAAATAAAAAGATACAGAGCTTTGAACTATGTCTCATGTATTTAAGGTGAAGACCTGTTGAACACTTTTGTAATATAAGCGTTTTTGCTTACTTCGAATTCAAATGCCCAAATTGTCAAAAATATACAAGTTAAACTATATTATTCAGGGGCGGATCCAGGGGGGTGTCCATAGGTGCACCGGACACCCCCCCCCCCCCACGGGCCAAGCGTGAGTTTTTTTTGTTTTTGTTTTTTTCCTCAGTAAATATATTATTCTTATTATTATTCACGGCTTATTTTTCTTAGCAACGGTTGCATAAGATCAAATCTAAATATAAATTTAAGTACAAATTAAACAAGTCAGAACAGGATTATAAATGACGTCACTATATCTTCAGTTTTTTATCTTTTCGGACACCCCCCTTGCAAATTTCTGGATCCGCCCCTGTTATTTTAGATCAAAATATGAAAACTGGTAAGAAAAATTTGTTTTCATTTGTTGTATCTCACTTAAACGTGAATTAACTTAAAAAATCGAACATTTATAACGTGTCACGCAACTGGGCACTTCAGTTGATGTCCAAATACAGTTAATATTCTAAAAAACATGAAGGACGCCGGATTAAAGCAGCTACATCATTCCTGCGGCCGTAACACTTGTAATTTTTATTTATTTGTTTCTTTGTTTGTATACTGATTAAACTGCATTGTAATTTAACGAAAAATAGCAAGTAACATAACTAACCTTTTTACGCGTTATTCTATTTCTTTTGAAGAAGTAGTACAATGTAGATAAATGTCAACCTCTTTCCTGCAACATTTCTAATATCTTTGCGAAATTCTGCTAGGACCTTTTGAGGCTGTTCCATTAATTCCTCGAAAAGAACGTCTCGTTCTTAATCAGTTAGAGAATCGGAACCAAGAGGTCGGCCTAATTTTTTAGGTTGTGTGCTACCAGTTACGACATATTATTGGATATATCTTAGTACAGACCTCTTGGAAATCCCAAGAATTGTATTGACAAAGGAGAAAACCAGGGCAGGGAAGGCAGGGCGGGGAAGGCAGGGCGGGGAAACAAGTATACATTTTAACGGCCTAGGTGTGATGCGAAGGGGGACTGGTGACTACATCGAGTGTATTTTAGCTCCTGTTGAAGGCTGCTTACCCATAGGAAAAAGAAAGGGATTTTTTCGAAGAAAACACTCATACATGGTTCGTACAGATTCCTTATTGAAAACTCCAAAACTTATCCAAAACTTTTTCAAAGCCTATTGACTCGAATTTCCAATACTGCTGACCAAAAGTGCCAGCGGGCATTGATTTGCAGCAGGCTAAAAAAGAAAACATCGGCGTTTTTAATTAATACAACGAAAACAGTTATTTACAAGGTAGGAGCTGGACAACCGACAAAAGATCCATAACTTTTCCATAGCCCAGTGGTCGAAAAAGGAATTTTCCAAAACTTTCCAGGTCCTGGAAAAATGCATTATCAATTTCCAAAACTTTCCAAGACTTTCCAAAACCCGTATGAACCATGCTCATATAAAGCAATATTACCGCTGGCCAAAAGATAAAGACAAACATTAGGAGTAATTAATGACTGCATTGAAATCGTAGGATACAAGATTTTTCTGAAATTCATGAGCTGCTCTCGGAATCGGCGTGTTAGGATACTCAAACGGGAACGTCTTGTATCTTATAGTCTTACGACCCAGACAAGACCGAGCTCTAAAACGTTACAGGTAGAATAAATAGTACATGATCTAGATCTGGTAAAAATTTTGTTTTGATATATTATGATATAAAAACGTTACAACCGAGTAAATTTTAAAATACCTAGTTACGATATATTACATTTTATTAATCAATAGTTTGTAATCTCCACAAAGTCCTCATCCAATTAAATATAAACTACAATGGTTGTATTTTAACCTGAGGAAGATACTTCTCCAGTAAACGCTCTTTATCTTCGTATTTCAACACATCGAAACCCGACACTCATCCTCCAGAGGACTCTCCTTAGGCGGTCTATCATTTTGTTTTCCATCTCGGGACCAGTCTCCCTCCGCATTACATCTAGTCCGTAAAAATGTATGTTCGTTTCCTCGCCCTACCTCTTCCCGCCCTGGAGAAAACTGATAACGTCGAACCGCTCTCATTCGCAAATCGCTGCTTAACATACATCCACAATCCTTATCGGCTTCAGCTTTGGGCCTTTTACCTTTTTTTGTTGACTAACTTTATTGAAATAAGCATATATTCAATGCTGTAAATGAATTCGAATATGAATTCGCTGTAAAGTATAGAAACCCTAATTCCTTACAATTTCCATACAATTTCCACACTTTCGAAATTTCCAGACTATTGAAATTGAAATTGAAATTGACTGTTGACTATTCAGGAAATCACAATTTCCAAGCTATTTCCATGCGTACTATGGAAATTTCTAGCGCACACTTCGCTCCGCCATTTCCATACTATAGAAGTTAAAAATTCCATATGCTGGAAATCCTCTTACCTAAACATACACTAGAAGACTGGCGAGGCCGGTTAAGGTGTTCTTACAAAAGGCAATTTTCCATATGCAACTTGTCTTGCAATTTTGTTCGCGAGACAGGTTGCACGAGATCCATTGCCTAGTGTAACATACCAGAAGCGTCTCGCACTAGAGTCTTCTCCAAAATGGAGGCCGCAAATTCAAATTAGTTAAAATTAAAACGTATACCAGCACTAGAAAGAGCAACTTTACTTTAGTAACCCTACAAAGATTCATTTTGTCAAATTTACAGACGTTTGTATGACTGGGGGTATACGCAATACCCCCCAGAGACATACAAACGTCTGTATTTGTCAATTTTCAACTTACGTTTTCTCGGCCGATATAACATCTGACATAATGAATCTCCGTGGGGTTACTAAAATAGAGGTGCACTTTCTAATGCTGGTATATGTTTTTCACTCAGTTTAATTTTAACTCATTCGAATTTTTGGCCGCCATTTTGAAGAAGGGTCTATTTTGTCAGCGCCACCGTTGCGAGAGGTAAACTTAGGGAGACACTTTTGGTATGTTACACTAGGCAATGTATCGTGCAACATTTGCAACAAAAATGCGAGACAAGTTGCAAAGGAAAATTGCCTAGTCGAAATATATTTCAACAGAAAAGAACTTTAAAAGAGTGCGTAGTGGACAAAAACAAATAAATAAATGTTAAAGATCCATAAGGAGTAAACTAACAAGATGTGACTACAAATGAAAGATAAATAATCATTAAATAACTAGAAAACATTTTTAAAAAAAATACTGGCACGAAATTCTTTTACACATTATATCGAACTGGATAATCTGCGCAAAGAAAGTTCGAATAATAATAGAACTAATAAAAAGCTAAAACATACGAGTTGGATGCACTGACGAAAAAAGGTAAAAAAAAAACCCCTAGAATTAAAATCATCAAAGTAAAACTAAATAAAAAGAAGAAAGTATACTTAAAAAGAGATGGGAATAAAGAGAGATTGAAATTTTGGTTATTACTTGGTCCTAACTTTCGAAAGAACTACTGTATTAGTGCTTAAAAAGGTTACGAATTAAAAATAAAATCAAGAATAAAATTAAACAAGTTTGGACCAAAATTTAAATAGAATAAAAACGTCTAATTTTACTTACGATCAGAAAATCTTTAAATCATCTTGAATACAATTCAGCGTTTTTCGATCGATCGATGTAATTGTACAGATGGCCACAATTAAACTTGTGAAAAGGAAGACAGGAATCATTGCCAGGTGAGGGATGGGTCTATAAAGGTTGCACACCATTCAAAAGAAAAATATAATAGAATATTAGTGAATAACATAAGGCTTTAAACACAATTGAGTTTCAAAACATCAAAAAAGATTTTTTTCACATTAAATTTTAAGACAGCTGTTAAAATTATAAATTAAAATGACAAACATATGCCCAAAACAACTATCTATTCGCTGGCAAAAACGTTTTTAACTATTTATTTTACCTTTACTGCTGTTGTTTGTGGTAATAAAACTTAACCGCGGCAATCAAGACTTCACTGAATCCCCTCCTTCGGGGCGTGAAAGTCCTTGCTTGACATTGAATCGGAGGAGTTTGCAAAGTCTCGAAATCCTCTAGTTCGTTTCTTTAATATAATGATGAGACAGGACTGATAGGTTTTTACCAAGCAAACCTTCTCACATTTGGATTAGCATTTAATCCTTTTAAGAAAAAAAATGAAAACTGAAAAAATAAAAACTGAAAAAATATACAAAATAAATTTGAAAAATTAAAAAAAAGATAAAAATTTGATGGAGTGAAGAATTTTGAAATATTTAAATTCCATGCCGAAGGTGATATAGATCTTCTTGCATCAAATTCCCGAAGAAGTTTAATTTGGGGGACAAACAAAACAATGAGACGTCTTTACGTAAGAACGGTCTTTGATTCTCAGAAGAGTAAAATCCTATTCACAATTGCTTCTAAGGGTCTATCCTCCTTTAATTCTATAAATAGTTAATGATGTTTTTATTTGACAAAGGTGTCCAGCATAATACATATTTTTCTTATTTTAAGAACTGGCTCACTGTACAAATGACTGATACACCGCGCAATTGAAGTCAAATGAAATGACCCTGCAGCAATTCAAGCAGTTCAATTTGGAAGACAAAACAATGGAATGTTTTCGGTCTTCGATTCTCAAGAGAATAAAAATCTATTGCTTTGTCCTGAAAATTGAACTGTTTTGGGAATCGCTGCAAGAGGTCCACAGAGTGAATTCCTGCTTCTTCGACTAACCTATGTTTAAGAAATAAAAGACGTTTTCTGTGATTGCACAGGCTTATGCAAACCGAGGGAAAGTTTGGGAGAACTCGAGAGCTGGTAGTGAAAACCCGAGACGTAGTCGAGAGTTTTTACCTGCTCGAGAGTTCTCCCAAACTTTTCCGAGGCTTGCATAAGCCTGTGCAAACACAGAAATGCGTCACTTTTTATAATTCGTTTATAACACAATCACGGACAAAAAAATCGCTGAAATCTGACGCCATTTTGCACAGGCAGATGAAACACGGTTATTCAGCCAATCAGAGCGCGCGTACTATCTAAATTATCTTATAAATTAGTATAGGTAATAGGACTACATGCTGTCCAATTTGAAAAGAATTGGACGAAAAAAATTCCGAGGACTTCCTCGGAATTGTAAGTTATTTTCTGTTATTTTCTGTAAGTTATATTCGTCCTTTTTGTCAATAATCCATTTGCAAAGCATTAAGATCCATTGTTCAAAATCTAAAAGTTTCCAACAAAAAAGATCACTACAGAGTCAACAATGTATATAAATGATTACTTTGTCACTCTACCTATTTCTTTACAAAGTTTCATTCAAAAAGGTTGTTTTTGAGAGATTTCACGTTTTTGAGAGATTTCCCACTCTGCACATGATTCAATGACTTTGAATGCAAAAGAATTCCTAAAAACAATTAAAATACCCGCTGCAAAGTCTGTATTCTATGTAGGTACTGACTTTATCTAAGCATTCCCTTCAACAATTTCATTCAGAAGACTTTGTTAGAAAGGTTTCATACCAGTAAAAGGAGCGTTGCCGACACTCAGCAAAACCAAAACAACAAAGTTGAAAAAATCGTTAAAATTTCCTCTTTCCTTTGAAAGAACTACACAAGTATATCATAAATATTTTTCTTAACTCAATCAAAAACACTTTGCATCAGAAAAATAAAAGTAAGTACCAGAAAAGAGCAAATTTGCAGTCCAAAACAGTCCGCCAAAACAGTCCGCCAAGACTTGGTTTGGTTCTCAACCTGTTATGAATAATTGCTGCGCGCTGATTGGTTGAAATTTTATTCTATTGTTTTTCTTGAGATTTGAATGGCCGAGACCAAATTATCCAATTAATGAGTTATTGGATAGTTCTCAGTTTTCTTAAGAAAAACACGAATGAAAGCTATCCAAATTAATTATCAAATTGTACAGTTCTCGAAAATTAAAGAAAATATAGGGGTCACCTCAATGGGATTAATGAGTAGTTATATAATTAACAGGAATAGATCTTTTTTTCCGCGTTGCGCACCGAGAACTGGCTGGAGATTTTCGTCACTGACAATAGACCCCTTGCAGCACGTAAGAGTGCAGCTCAATGGGCCGGCACAAAACAATGGATTCTAGCTCTCAAGAGAGCAAAAGTCTTTTGTTTTGTCCCCCAGATTGAGCTGGCTGACGACATGTGCAAGGGATCTATTCGGTTGTACGACAAATTGCGTACATGGCGTTAATACCAGCAACATCAAAACAATAGAGTGTTTTCACTCGTCGATTCTCAGGAGAATTGTTTTGTCCTTCAAATTGCACCATAGTTAATAGAGGGAGAAGGTTATGAAGCCTTTTGTTATATTTCTTTGCTTTTGATGTTGGGCTGGTCATGACCGTGCACAGTTTTTGTAGTACCATCATCAGAAACGGCTAAACGACTGAAAACAAACATTCTCTGTTGGATTATTGTTTGAAATATA
>JAAAQI020134940.1:0-12929 GCA_011800005.2 Stichodactyla mertensii
AACAATAAAAGCACTCGGCCTACGGCCTCGTGCTTTCAAATGCTTTCTCGTGTTTGGAAACCCTAATGAAACACTCGCACTCGTTTTTGAAATATTACTTGAAAACCCTTTTTAAACACAGGAATGACCCTAGCTAATTTGAAACTTTCAGGAACAATTCCAGAAGAAAAAGAGTTATCAAAGACACATTTAAGAGGTTTTGAGATAAGATGTTTTTTAAAACTGCAATAGGTATACTGAAGGGCCCAGTGCTCTTTATAAGCAGTTTATCTATTTCATCCTCTCTTTCTTTTAACAGGAGTTAGAAAAATGCTGTTGACTGACTTTTGAGGCAAATAGCTCAATGGAGATGCATTGGTTTTTGGGACTGAACTAGCAAGATTAGTACCAATATTCAGTAAAAAATTCATTAAAATGATTAGCTATACTCTTACAATCAGTTAACTCAACATTATTAGATGTAAGTAATTTAGAATGCAGATTAGATAATCCATGTTTAAAACCAATAACATCTTTAATTCCTTTCCAAACTTTCTTAATATTAGTTCTACTGGATGTAAAATAATTATTATAATAGTGAGTTTTTGATAATTTTATAAGGTGATTAAGCTTATTTCATTATATTTTGAATTTATCGTAATAATACAAAGATTTGGTTTTAATATATTTCTCATACAGTTTATTTTTAATTTTAATTGATACTTTAATTTCTTTAGTTATCCATGATTTACATAATTGCCTTACATCATTTTTACTAAGTTCCCTAATAGGAATATGCTTATTAACTACATTAGACAGTTTGGAATAAAAAATATCAAATAGCACAGAAGCCTTAATGGTATGTTCAAATTCTTCATTCAAAATCAATAGCTTGAATTTCATCAAATAAATCAGCTTCATTAAATTTAGAGTAGTCTCTTCTAGATATTTTAATATTTTTCTGTTAATTTACTTACAATTAGAAAGTTTGGAAGATGGTCAGTTAAATCATAAACAATATTACCACTAACGGCAGTATAGTGAGTAAATGAATTGAAGAACATATGATCTATTAGAGAGGCAGAATGATCGGTAATGAGAGTAGGTTGAAGTACATGAGAATTAAATGAATATGATTAAAGAGTATTAAGGTAATTTTCAGTATCTGAATGAGAAGAGGATTTTAATAGAACAATGTTAAAATCCCTCATGATTACACAAAATTTGTTTTCTCTATTAATTTTATCAAGTGAACTTTCAAGATAATTAAAAAATACATCAAGGTTACTATAAGGTTGCCTTTAGATAACACCACACACAATATTATGATGCAGATCACTTTCTACTTCAATCCATAGAGACTCAAATTTAGATTTAATAGAGCTAAAGAAAGGTCACTTCTAAGGGAAGAAGATATTTTGTCAGAAACATAGAAAGCTGCACCATCTGCATGAGATAAGGTGGGCTGAGAAAAGAATTTATAACCATTAATAACGTTATTAAAAGGAATTCTAGGTGTGCTTTTAAGTCTGGTTTCAGTGAGACCAATAACAGAAAAATTATGATTATATGAACTTAAGGATTGTAATAAATCATTTGAATGACACATAGAAAGCTGGACATCTAAGATTACTTAGCTTCTTTCATATAAGTTATAGTCAATGTCTTGGTCATTGGAGATCGTGACCACTGAACTAGATCCATCCTTCCCTTCGCGATATCCTACCATAATTGTCCATATATACTTATACTTTACTTCTCTTCTTGCCTTGAGACATCGGTTGGATAGCATTTGGTTATGACGCGTTAGGCTCTCTGCAATGCATATTTTCTGTGTTGGAGACCTTTAACGAGACCAATATCTCGGGTCGACTTGTCACGTAGATATTTTCTAGCTTGATATAATTCATCACGAAGTTCGCGACGTACGAATTTAACGGCAGGATCATAATTCTTGTTTTTTCTGTCCAGCTAAACGGTGGCTCACAGAGATATCATCTACCTCAATATTAACATCCACAAGATCACCAATTTTACGGACAATTTCGCCAGTGTCTTCATCGTCACAGACAGGAATCCCTCGAATTTCCAAGCAGTCCCGTCTTGAGTACTGACCAAGATTATTTTATTCTTCCTTAATTTGACTTAGTTCGTTAGTTAGACGATGAAGCTGAGTGGATAGACAAGTATTTTCCATCTTGATTCGTTGATTTTCAAGCTCGATCTTCATTTTGGTATCAAATTCATCCTATTTCTTGCTTAGAAAATCAAGTGATCGTTCAAATTCTTCTAACTTTGAGACTTTCGCTTTAAGTTAGCGAAGGTCGTTAATAATTGGGCTTAATTTCTCATCAAGTAACTTAGAAAACGTATTTAAAGATTCTTGATCCATCAGGAAAGTAATTAAACAAGAAATGATAAAGAAAATATCAAATTTAGAAAACCAGATCACTAAATTTGAAGAGCGCGGGAATCGATATCCTCCCTCCTCCGTATCCCAGCAAATCCATATCATAAACAACTCATAGAAAACTCCCCAAAAAGCGGGAAAAAACATCTTATATCTCTTTATAATGCACGATGACCCCCCATTTTTATTTCAAAACTTGCTGTCTTGCAGTGATTCACACATAATTTTTGAAAATTAAAAAAAGTTATCGATAGGAACATAAATTGACGTTTTTAGGCGTAAATTTACGCAAAAAATAATGTTAAAAATCCCGAACATTTACGCACGTATGTTACTTTTTAAAAGCTGTAAAAAATGAGCAAAAAAAGCACTTAACCTAGGTTAAAATAAGCTTTCTTACAAGATATTTTAATAATTTTCCTGTTTCAACTAACATACCGCTATTTCTGAGGCTTTTGGAGTCTTTTCTGAGACCACATAGACTTACCAACGTAATATCGGGAATACATCGAACGTTCACGCGAAATTGCTAAAATACCCTTGTATTTGAAGCCAAATATATCCTAAATAAACAGGGTGACCCCCCTCTTTTTTCCTCAGCTATTTGATAATTAACTCAAAACCTACAAAATACCAAATTTTAAGCGGTTTTTATGGATAGAATCTATTACAGAAGAATCACCTTAATTTCTACACGACTTTACGTGTGATAAATCATATCAACGTCCTAATTAATGAGCCCCTACTTTTCACACTGAACATAGAGTGAATTTAGCATGACTGTGAAAAGCTCTCTGTACAGCTGGTGCCGTAAGCATGTCTTGCAGCGACCGTGATGTTTTCTAAAATTTGACTTGACCGTGTGACAATCATACGAAGTGTGCTCTAACCTGAACAACTTTCATAATCATGCTCCTTATTAATGACCCAGACCCGATAAAGATTAATAAGTCTTCGTAACTTGAAGCCCATAAAACTTCAGGATTTTCAATAACGAATTAGTATCTGTATCCCTTTTTCCAATTTCACGCCGCCGCTTTAACTTTTAATACAAATAAAAATAACCAAAGATTTCTCTTGAGAGATGATATTGAATGAGACTGTTTTCAAAATCTTTCACAATTTTAATATTTTACTAACTAAATTTATTTGTTGACCTTCAAAAGGAGGGAGCGTGAACAACAGGTTCAAAGAAAAACATCAGTGTTTGTTCCCTTTGTTTTCAAGCTTTATCCATCAGGCAGTTTTTTTAGCATTCACTCATAAACTCTTCCTATTTGAAATAATAACCCAGAATTCTTCAAACAGCCCCAACAGTCCGCGAACTGTGAGACAATAAATGAATTTATAATTAAAATGGAAACTTTACGGATTTCACGCGTGTGAACGATATTCGAAGAAATTGACGTTTCGGCTACACTGTGGTAGCCTTCATCAGAATGATGAAGAAATTAGGAAGCGTGCAAGTATAAGTATGAGCGTCAGTCTAATAGTTTGATCAAACTAATAGTTTGATCTAGCGTCTAAATATAAACATGAAATTATAATGGGTCTTGTGAAGATAACATTCACTCAAAAACTCTTCCTATTTGAAATAATAACCCAGACTTCTTCAAACAGCCCCAACAGTCCGCGAACTGTGAGACAATAAATCAAAGAACCGTGAGACAATAAATGAAAGTGGTTATAATACCTGCAGCCTAACAAAAGAAAAATGGACTTCGATTTCTTGTTTTCATTGTTTTCACAGCAATCAAAATTTGCCACATGACAAAGGATTTCAAGTTCAAAATGGAGTAAATTATACTGAAAATTGACTTCACTTGAAAATAGTACAGGCTTGTCTATTATACTTGCAAAATGTCACATGGAATTCAAGCAACCGTTAACTCAGTATCCATGAGCTTTTCTGATGTGAATTGCCTCAAGGCATGCTACTAAACCAACAATGATAGCTGCATGATCACGTCCCAGACTTTTCCATTTATAAACAATTCATTATTACACTAGTCCGGGTCTGGGGTGTGGTAGCCTGTACCTATAAATTGGCAAGAAGTTCCGATCTCTTTACTATTTTCTTGTGGTAACACGAAGATCTGACTCAGCATTGTAAAGACGAACTCTCTTACATACAAGATACCTTTTGACAATGGTGAGTTTGACTTGGGTCCTTAATTGTTAGCTGTAATAACATTAAAATAACTTCGAAAGCAACTTTAATTCTATCGCACTCATTTCTTTCAATGTTTTAGACTTGTATGAAGAATCCATATGATCTGTTGACCAGCAGTGAACAAACAATTCGTAAAAAATAAAACAAGTTTTTTAATACCAAACATGTTTCGGCGTACAAATCGCCATCGTCAGTGGGTTAATAGATGCTACATTAGTGAACTAGAATTTATAGTGATAAAGCACGTGAAAATGTAGTGCCTAAATAGAATAATAACTATAGTTTAAAGCAACCTAGATTGCACAATAAGGGTCAGTTTAGTATGTGTTAGGTGTTGATTTAAAATGGGTTGTTCCCATTTAATATGCATAGCCTCTTTGATTTTCAACTGATAATTAGTTTGTGCAGTGTCAATAATTGTAAAGCTATGTTCAGAATTTGCTTTTTTTTTTTACAATCTGGTGAGGCTATGAGATGTTTGAAGATGTGAGAGTTTTTGTCCCCAGAGAGGTGCTCTTTGATGCGAGTTTTCAGTCGGCGAGTTTCACCGATATAGCAAACATTACAATTTGCACATGTAAATTTATAAATCACGCTTGCTCGCATATCTTTGGGGATTACATCCACGCTAAACAAACTGCCAACTTTGCACGTGGTAAACACAAGCTTAATATCGATGTTAGCACAATATTGGCTCACTAATTTGTTAACTTTTTTCTGTGTAATATTAAAGAACTCACCAATAAACGTAATTTATAGTACCTAGAATTGCGATCTTCATTGTCTAAATTGGATCTAGGATTCAAGACCTTATTTAAGTAATGTTTTATGTCAATTAGACCTTGTGGATAGAAATTTTTCTTAAGGATTTCAACTAGGTTTTTTATGTCCAAATGAAAACCTGACCATGTATTATTGATTTTATAAATACGATCGATCAAAGTGCGCAATAAACCCATTTTGTATGACATTGGTGAAAAACTAAGTTAGCAAACAGACCTAAAAATGTTTTCTTTCTATAAATAGATGTTATAGTATGGTCACTTGAATTGTCTATGCGTATATCAAGAAAAGGCAAAACATTATGATCTTGTTTCTCCATGGTGAATTTGATGTTGTCATGTTTGTAGTTAATGTAAGCAAAGAACTTTAAAGCATCCCCTTCGTTTTTAAATAAACAAAAGGTATCATCTACATATCTTCGGTAAAACATTAAAGAAGATTCCTTGTAGTCATTGAGCCAATTTTTTTTCATGGTGTCCCATTAATAAATTGGCCAACACGGGGGCAAGGGGAGAGCCCACGGCAACTCCGTCAACCTGCTCGTAATATAAACCACGAAAAGGGAAATGAGTACCCGTTGTTGCTAAGGTAAATAACTCAGTAAGTTCACCGATTGTGATCTTAAGACCAGGATTACCCTCTTTAATTTAATGAACCGCAAGATCGATGCTTTCTTTAAGAGGAATATCAGTAAATAAGTTTTCAACGTCCAAAGATACCATATAACAATTGTTGGTATCTAATGATTTGATTTCGTTGACAAAAGTAAAGCTATCTTGAACACTATATTCCGAGGGGACATGTGGTCGTAATAAGTCCCTCAGGTACTTAGCAAGCATATAATTATAGCTCCCAATGCAAGAGATTATAGGTCTAAAAGGTGGTATATTATTACTATTTCTAGCTTTATGCATGTTTGGTAAACCATAAATTCTGGCTGGTTGCGAGCCGCTAGGATAAATATGCTCAAAGTCTACCTGTTCTCTATGTCCTTTTTTCTTGATATCTCTTAAGATCTTTTGAGTTTGTTTTCACGTGTTATTGTAGGGTCATTTGGTAGTCTACGGAACTTTGTTTTATCCTCAATGATCTTTAGTATCCCTTCATCATACGCTTGACGATCCAAGGATTACTACTCCGTCTCCCTTGTCTGGTTTCAGGACGACAATTTGTTCGTTCTTTCGTAATTCTTTCAGTGTTTTACGGATCTTGAGATCTTGTTTTCTTGGTTGATAATTCAAGCAGTACGAGTGGGCAAGCTTGGAAAGATCAGCGGCCAGTTTTCCTTTTGACGATTTATCAATAAGATAAATATTGTTGAGTGTTTTACCAATCAGTTCAAAGCAAGCATGAACGTCAAATTTGCTGATAGATGGTGGATAAATCGGGTGTTTTAGACCAAATTTTAGGGCTTCATGTTGTTCCTTAGTGAGTTTATACGATGACAAATTTGAAATGATTTCCTCAGGTTTGAATGGAAGAGTGGTGGTCTTTGTTAACCTGGAAGGCTTTTTGTGGTGGGTCTCAATAGACTTCCTCTCAGCTTTCATTACATTATGATTTATGAAATCTCTTTGTAAGATAGTAGTCAATACTGTTGAGACTAGTTGATATCAACGTTTCTACTGTAGGTTGTCCTTCTTATTTGTTAAGCTGGCGAAGTTTTTAGATCTTTAGATCTTTTGGAGATTGCACTACGTAATTGTTGTTTTCAAATTGTCACTATATCCCTTTTACCTGTGTTGGCAGGTAGTTTGAAACATAAGAATTTTGGAAATACATTCAAGGCTTTGCAGTTGCGCAAGAAGTTGAGGTCAAGTTCAGCCTTCTTAGCTTTAATATCAGTTGAAAATCAAAGATGCTATGCATATTAAATGGGAACAACCCATTTTAAATCAACACCTAACACATACTAAACTGGCCCTAATTGTGCAATCTAGGTTGCTTTAAACTATAGTTATTATTCTATTTAGGCACTACATTTTCACGTGCTTTATCACTATAAATTCTAGTTCACTAATGTAACATCTATTAACCCACTGATGATGGCGATTTGTACGCCGAAACATGTTTGGTATTAAAAAACTTGTTTTATTTTTACGAATTGTTTTAGACTTCCTTGCTTAAGAATAAGATGCCTGTGTGAAGATGGATATGGATCGAAAGGACGGTGAATGGTCACCACTTCAAGTGCGAAGGTGTAGGAGAGGGCAATCCACACGAGTTTATGTTTATTCTTAGGGTAATACACTACCGGCTGAAGGACAACGTAGATTGGCTGAGAGAACAAAACCAACAGACAACCAAACAAAAGGAGGCAACTTATCTTTTGTTTTTGATTGCTATTGTTTGCTTCGTTCTATTGTTTTGACGTCTTTTGTATTCTTCTCTCAGCAATCTTCGTTGTCCTTCAGCCGGTAGTCAGCGACCCTATTCTTATGCAGAGCTTAGGCGTTCTATCATCATTTATACTTAACATTTCAACAGTCTTTTAATCAAATTTTATCACCCAGCCACACCCTTCAGTAAAAGACTTCCTGTATCTTTTAGGGGTGTTTTTGAAATTTTCCAACGAGCATACCCGATACTTTTACCCTGAACTCTTCCCCTTCCCCGGGATAAGTCTACGTAAAAAGACCATAAAACTTCTGGTTTTTCAATAATATCCCTAGCGAATATACGAAATCAGCATCTGCATCCCCTTTCCAATTTTACGCTACGCTTAAACTTTTAATGCAAAATAAAAATAGTTGCAAATGGTCTATGCAGAAGTAGTAAAATGACTATTTTTATGGCTGTAAAGACATTTTTAAATTTAAATTTAGACATGTTTCGAGGTGGCTCACCCCATCATCAGTAAAACTGTCTCAAAAATCTATGCGTTTATATATATACTGGAATACAGTAGTAACAATGTATTATTAATGCAGTGTGACTAGATATTAATTGTAAGATACTTAATAAAACAGTAATAGTCAAAATAAAAATAACAAATCACATCGCGAGAAAAACGCGCCGCCACCTAGGTTCCCGATCAGAAACCCGGCTCAGAAGAAAATACGGCCGGCGAAAAGTTATAAGAAATGTATGTGTTAAAAACAGAAAATGTCTATAATATAGCATGTGTTAGCGGATCAAAAATGTTTGCAGCACAATTTCATTTATATGAAATTCATTTATATGACATCATAACCTGAAATAAAAATATTACTTTAAACTGATTGGAGGTGTCCTTTATAAATTTCAAAATAACTCCTAGATTAAAATTGTGAGAGACTTTGAAAACACAGTTTCATTCAATATCATTCCTCAACAGAAATCACATCGCCAACAAAGTGCGACAAAGTCTTCGCGCGCAACATATTTAGCAGCTCAGAGTAATGCCATTCAGCCGTGTTAAGTTAATAAGAAAAGTCTGGGGTAAAAGTACAAAGTTACAAAAATTATCTGTACAACAGGCGGTTTTCAAAAAAGTCTATATTAGATCTGTTTCAGAATAGACCTTTCACCAAAATGGCGGCCGCAAATTCGAATGAGTAAAAATTTAACTGAGTGAAAAATTAATAAAATCTTTGCAGGTTTACTAAAGTTGAGGTGCTCTTTCTAGTGCCGGTATTTGTTTCTACTTTTAAATTATTTGAAATTTCGGCCGCCATTTTGGTAAAAGGTCTATTACTAGAGGAATAAGACTATTTAGATTTTTTTATTTGGTACGGTAAATTAAAGATTCTAAAAAGTCAACAAATATCGAATCCAATTTTTTATTTCAATGCAGAACATTCGTTTGACAAAGACGAAAATATGTTGTTTATAATTTATTTTAGGGATAAAATTAAATAGGGCTTCATAATTGTCTACCTTCTTTTACATAACTGAAGCTTCGATAATGTCTGGAATTTCGGTTTAGGATAAACCACTTCGATGATTCTTTTACACTGCTGAAAATCTTGAATAAGAAGAAAACACTTGATTCTGCCATCTTAGGTGACAATGACGAACTTTAATTGCAGATATTTTCGTCAAAAAGAGCTCAAACTTGACGGCAAAGACACTTATCGCGAGAAAACGCGCCGTCCAAGTGCTGTCAGCTGTGTTAAAGGAGTGCTTTGCGCATGCATGCACTAGGTGCACTTTCAAATGTTATTTTGTGCCCGATCAAGAGTTGCTCTTCAAAATGGCGTCTAAACTATATCATTTGGCCTATTACTTTGCCAAGATATCAAGCCCCGACGTCAGGGCATTCTGCGAACTTTAGCGAGAAAACATGGAGGTATTTTCAAGCTTTTTAACTGCTGTTATTGTTCAGTAATCGAAAGGACACCTCAGATTTTATGCTAGAGACAAAATTTAGTTTCGAGTTGTTTCTCAAATCATTAAACAATATTTCTGAGTACAAACATTTGTTTCTCTTGTCGTCTATTCGCTGTTCCGGCGATTTATAAACTAATTTAACCTTCGTGTATTTTTTCGTTCAAGTACAAACTTCTGGTTTTAGTGTGATTTCTGACTTACTAAATAAATTTCTTTGTTGATTTAAAAATGAGGGAGCGTGAATAACAGCTTCAAAGAAAAACATCAGTGTTTGCTTCTTTTAAAGCTTTATCTATCACGCCATGATGAGGCAGCCTAGTTCCATCTCTGGACTTGTTTTTCAGTAGTCCAGTCTCAGATGGAGTAGTATCTGCCAAGTACTTGGCCACTTCGGAAATTTTTGGTTTTACACATAATATAAATAAATCAAGAAGTTGACACTACATATTACATTATTAGAAATGCAAAATGTGTGTGGTGACCATACTAGTAAAAACGTTCGAGTCGGTCACCACCTCAAGGATGGATCAAATGGATCAAACCTAGATCTAGATTTAGTTACAAATAAGTTCTAATTTATTATATAAATAGCAGAATATAGGTAGCTGAGACGCTGCTAGATATAATTGGCCCTTTAGTGCACGAGGCATAAAATAATCCTCGTACGTTCATTTAAATTGTATCAGTAGAAGTATTTAGCTTCTTATTTACTTATGTCGATAATTGGAATCCTTAATTATAAGAAAGCAAACATGTAAGTATATTGTATTTTTATTTCAAAGATTACATGCTGGTTTAATATGCTGCTATTATGGCATACATTGCGCATTCGCTTTAATTTTCTATAATAAGAAAGAGAAGACATAAGAATCCTGGCTTGCAAGCAATACTTTTGCGTCAAGAAAGTCAAGACACGCCCACACAGCTTTGTCTGGCTACTAACTTTCAAAAATCTTGAATCTTCTTGATATTAACAACAATGAATGCGTGTGTGCATGTCAGTTATTGACACTGGGTAAAGCTAAACAATCGGAATCAATGCAATTGAATTGCCAGAAATATCGATTCCAAAAAATTTAACCGCTGATTATTAGACCCTTAAAGATAACTCCCGTAAAGATAACTCTCGTATGATTTTCGTCCAAGTGCCTCTTAAAATCCTTCAACCTTTTTTCTCAGTATTTAGATTTCACGATACAGTCTATTATCTTTACTATGAGTAGCAATTAACATATTAGACAAAGTTAACTTCAGCAATGAATAAATCAAATACTGAGATAGAGTACATTACATGGGTGCGCGGAAATATACAGCTGAAAAAATATCGGAGCCAAAACCGATAGGCGAAGTTTGGATCTCATCTGTTTGAAGGCGGACGACCAGTCGATGATGGCAGCTATAGGGAGCAAAGGTCTAGGATGAGGTTTTTCTTTAAACTCCTTTCTCTTATAAACACCTGTCGCCTATTGCCTATCTGCGATATCCTAACGTGTGAAGACGGATAAAATTGGTATCTTCATGCAGCGTAAGTTTTAGAAGCACTTAGGCAATTCATGGCTATTATATAATAAGATAAAATATCTCATGGGAGGAAAGGATTTATAAGGAGACAGGTACTCCATTGAAGCGGGTTATCTTTGGAAAGATAGTTTGGATTGTCCCTACAGGTTGCTCACATGCACTCCGACACACTCACCCTTTATATATATATATATATATATAATGATGGTCCGTGAAATATAGATTTATCTAGTAGAAGTAAGTAGACGCTAGTCTAATTGTTTCCTTTTGTTGTCTATTAGACTTTAACTAATAGTTTCTGTTTCACGGGTAAGTGCATTGCTCTATTCATGTAATCATATAAAACATCTCATGGGAGGAAAGAATTCATAAACATTGACACAGAGGCTTAATTGACTTTTAACATTTATAGTAAAAATGCCTCCCCTATGTATTCCTTATTCACTCACAAACTCTTCCTATTTGAAATAATAACCCAGACTTCTTCAAACAGCCCCAACAGTCCGCGAACTGTGAGACAATAAATCAAAGAACCGTGAGACAATAAATGAAAGTGGTTATAATACCTGCAGCCTAACAAAAGAAAAATGGACTTCGATTTCTTGTTTTCATTGTTTTCACAGCAATCAAAATTTGCCATATGATAAAGGGTTTCAAGTTCAAAATGGAGTAAATTATACTGAAAATTGACTTCACTTGAAAATAGTACAGGCTTGTCTATTATACTTGCAAAATGTCACATGGAATTCAAGCAACCGTTAACTCAGTATCCATGAGCTTTTCTGATGTGAATTGCCTCAAGGCATACTACTAAACTAGCAATGATAGCTGCATGATCACGTCCCAGACTTTTCCATTTATAAACAAATCATTATTACACTAGCCATCCCGCTTGCAATTTTTATTAACTCCGGGTTCAAGGGACTTTACGTTTCTCTGTTGAAAAACAGTATTTATGTTTAAACAAATCATGATGAATAACAAAGGAAACCGTGTGAATCATACATAAGAAAGGATTCGGTCAGATCATCAAAGCAACCAGACAATTAGAAAGTATTCGGTCAGATCATCAAAGGAACCGGCCACTGTGGGATAGAAATTATCTACAAACAAAAGAAAGCTAGATCAGCGGGGCTGCAACATTTAAGCCTGGTTCACACTAGCGTCATAATCGTAATCGTAAGCAACGTACGCAGACTCAGTAGCGTATTTATCACTGAGGTGTGAAAAAAAACAAGCACTGTTAATGAGCAGTACGCTACTGAGTCTGCGTACGTTGCCTACGATTACGACGCCTAGTGTGAACCAGGCTTTAAAGATGACATCAACATTAAAAAGAGTGTAAGAAAATGGAAGAAGATGCTGAAGTAACGAAGGGGCCAAATTGTACAAGGCCCTTCTATCCCACAGTGGCCGGTTCCTTGGATGACCTGACCGAGTTCTTCGACCGCCTAGTCGTTTTTTACCCCCTCGGCAAATATGATATTGATGGCCATGGGGAGTCTAGACTGGGTTGTGCTTACAAAGGCGTTTTTACTATAACTGTCAAAAGTCAATTAAGCGTCTGAGTCAATGTTTATGAATTCTTTTCTCCCATGAGATGATTTATATCATGAGATGAATAGAGTGATGGCACTAACAACCCGTGAAACAGAAACTAATAGTTTGATCTAGTGTCTAAATATAAACATGAAATTATAATGGGTCTTGTGAAGATAACATTCACTCAAAAACTCTTCCTATTTGAAATAA
>JAAAQI020134951.1:0-12929 GCA_011800005.2 Stichodactyla mertensii
TAGATTTTTTGTAGCTGATTGTTTTGCATTGGTAAATGGATGTTGAATGTTTCAGATCCATGAATTTGGCTTTATTTTTGTACTTTGTGTGGTTTTGGAAATTTGAATCAAAGGGCTTTGGAAAGTTTTGAAAAAGGTTTGGGAATTCTCACAGGGGATCCTGTACGAACCCTGATAATTTATCTCTAGGTATATGCAAGCCATGTATAGACTGCTTCAATGATGAGATAATAACATTACTCATTTTTGTAGCTAAAGTCTCCCTCTGCTTCACCATAATATACCACGTATGATGGCAAGATGTGGTGGGAATTAAAAATAACCAGTTCTTTACCATCAGGAGAGGTATGAGAATCAAATCCCGTCTGCAATGGCTCACCATGGATGAGATTAGTGCAGCGATAGACTTTTCCAGGAAGAACTTGACAAAGAAGAAGTTTTGATGCACCTTTGATGTACATCATAGAGTAGGATGGATACTCACTGAAATACACACCCCTGCCATAAAAGCCTAATAAAAAGAATAACAAAAAGTAATACATGACATCTGATGCTTGTATTATAATAACTACATTGCCCTGTGGATGACTTATTCTAAAGTCTATTGCATAATCAAGAAAAGGTCCATTTAAGGAATGATCAATGTTTAGTGCAGTGCATAAATCTAGTTCTGGATGCATGCAGATGGTTGACAGAGCACGATGGTAGCATAAGAGTTGCTTGAGGTGACTGCATGAGAAAATTCCTAGCATATTTTCTGCAATTCTCTTTCGTCAGTCATCAATCAAACAAAAGTCTGGTTAAAAATTGATGATGTCTACATTCCTTGGGGTATGTGCAAAAACCTACTACATTGTGCAAAAAAACCCTATTGTATTATTTTTTTTATGGGTTAAAATAAATAATTCTTCTGTGAAAACTTCTTTTTGTGTTTATTTTGTAATTCTTTCAATACTTTTCTTTCATAATGATAATGTAACTTGTCTTTAAAAATCCACACTTAGAAACTTTGCAATTTTTGCAAAGCAGGTGGCTAAGGACTGTAGACAGGTGGATGTATGTTTAAGCCAAAAACATTGATAGTCTATTGTTTGATTGATGGAAGAGAATTGTCAAACTCATGCTAAGAACTTTTCTCATAGAGTCACATAGCATTGAAATTGGTGGTAATATATCATGGAATAACTTTACCAGTATCAGTTGCATGTTCAAAGTTGGTATCACCAGGAGTTCGGAATCCTGTCTGGGATATTGAATGGATATTCTCTTCTTTTGTGCCATGGAATGCCAGTACAGGATAAGATTCACTCTCTCCTCGTCTCTGCTTCAGGTTTTCTTGTGCTTTCTTGAATCTTCTCAGTAAAACTGGGTTTACAATGTAATCTACTTTATTGACACGATACTTGTCTGTTGTGTCAACCAGGCGATAAAACTGGGACTCTAAAAGTGAAAATTTAACAATCATTTATATCCAGAGTATCCAAAAATACAGCATTAAAATTTCATGTCTGTAAGGGTAAAGGATTTGAAGAGTAAATGACTGAATAAGCAAATGGAAACTGAATAAGCGAATAGAAGCAAGGAAGAAATTGGTGGATGGCGGAAAGAATTATATGTAAGTTTTATATAGCACTAAGTAGTGCTTTACAAGTTAAAGTGCCTATGACCCATCTGACAATATTCTCAGTATCCAGTCAGTATAGATTTTACATGAGGTGAGCTGTTCTATGACCAAAAGAAATTATTGAGTTTGACTCAATGATGCGTCTTGGAGTTTTAAAGGTTTTTCCATGCCATATGCTAATGACTCTGACGTCAAAAGAGTCATCATTTAATACACGAAACTTAACTGATACGGATAAATTGAATTTTGAAAGTATCTCTGTTTTACCAGTGGCTCTTATAAAAATTATTGCTGATTAGTTTTCACAAAGTATTCAGTGTTTTCAAATAAAAGGAACAACAAATAAACAGGAATGAGTCCCTTGACATCACAGTCATTAGCATATGGCATGGAAAAACCTTTAAAACTCCAAGACGCATCAGTCAAACTCTATAATTTCTTTTGGTCATAGAACAGCTCACCTCATGTAAAATCTATACTGACCAGATACTGAGAATATTGTCAGATGGGTCATAGGCACTTTAATGTAATACTTGTATAGTAAAGACTGTGACTAATAGAAGAGAAGAAAATTAAAAATTAGATGGATGGATGGGTGGGTGGATGGAGGGATGGATGGATGGAGGGAGGGACAGATGGACGGATGGATGGGTGGGTGGGTGGATGGAGGGACGGATGGATGGATGGGTGGATGCTATGGATGGATGGGTGCTGGGTGGCTGGAGGGAGGGATGGATGAAAATTGATGGATGGATAGATGAAAGGAAGGGAAGGTGTAAATGAATGGATGGCATGGAGAAAAGGATAAATTAAACAAATAATGGGTTGTCCCCCACTCTCCTTCCTTAGAGCCCTACATGCAAACTACATCCTGTTTCATTTTGAGCAAAAGTGTACAAAATACCTGCTAAACGAAAATGAATCTGAGCAGCAGAGCCTTCCTTGTATTCCCTCTCAGCAAACAACGGAAAATAAACAAGATCATCTTTCTCCAGTGCCTCTACTTCTCCCTCAATTTTCGACGCTTTTTCCAACTGACTGTGAACTCTCTTCAACTTCTTGTTTTTCTCTACAATAATCTTTTGAGTGTCGTTAAGTTCTTTTTTTAATATGTCTTTTAGTTCAAAAGCACGACGAATAAGTTCCTTGCGTTCCTCTTCTGTCAGGATAGAATAACACCGTAGAATACTCGTGCCCCTGCTGAGAACTGTGTCGTCGCGAGGAATCCTTGTGATGAGAATATTGCAATCAAAATTAACATAGCAACTTAATAGCTCCCCGTGACGTCTTTTTTGTTAGGCTAAATGATTAACAATACATCCTTAACAACAATCCATAAAAGGTCCAAAATTACCTTTCTGTCTTGAGACAATACTATACGACGTAAGGGTCATAGCGTGATTCAAGTTATTGTATACATATATTTACTAAAAATGAATCGAATTATTTACACTTACGAAGAGCTAGACAAATTTCCTTTACTGCCGTCTTCTTCATCTTGTTCTTCAGTATCATCGTCCATAACTTCTTGCGTAGCATCGCATGATTGATAACCAAAGCCTTCGCGTTCATCGAGTTCCACTTCATCGCACTCGTCTACTTCTTTCGAGTCGGACTTATTTTCCTTATCTTCATTAACTGGATGTCTAAATTCCGCGAAGTGGATTAACTCTGTCTCTTCACAATCTACTCCCTTGGGGCAAAGAGGAACATTGTTATTGTTGTTTGCATGACTCGAATCTTGTCCTGGTGCGTGACACTCCTCTACTTCATTCTTCTCTAACCTTTCCGGGTGTTGAAACTCTTTCTTGTGCTGTAAACTGCTTTTGAAGCAACGTACGCCAAACTTACACATCGGCCGTGTATCTGCGTGTTCATTTTCGTTATTATTTTCGCAATCGTCGGGTTGAATTTTAGTTTTTTTCTGCACCGGTTCCATACACCGACCCTTACCGCTCGCCATGTTTACTTACTGACAAACACGTGGTGAACACGAAAAGACTGGAATCTAATTAAAATTTGCCCCAGTCCTTTTTAATCAGACGCGACCAAGATGGCGGACGAAGCTCAAAAAAAAACTTTTTCAAATCTTTAGTTTATTTGTTTTATTTATTTTCATTCCAAGTTATTTCTTTGAGTTTTATTTCATAGATAAACTCAATCTTTAACTGTTTTCAAAGTTTCAAAGTCGCACGGAAGTTAAAGATAATTTTATAGACTGATTTATTTTGTACAAGAATCATGGCTAGCATTCCAACACCATGCGTCTCACATTTGACTTGCAAGGATTATGAAGATGTTTACGAGCCAGCTGAGGATTCATTCCTGATGATGGATGCTTTGGAAAAAGACGCTGAGTTACTAAGACAGCGTAGGTAGAGTAAAACATTCAATATGCTTGGAAAATTTTGTCATGCATCTATCAATGTTTAGCCCCAGGGTTAATGTGTGAGGTACCCATGGGGGAATGGACATAAGATCTTGCTCCTTGGGTTGGGCATTTAACAAGACATTCTTCCCCAGAGGAGTGGGAATTTGACACTTGAAACAAGAGAGACAGGAAGGGAGAGGAAATCTGACATTTGTTAAAGTCCCAGGGGTAGGGAAATTGACTATGCCATCTTCAAAATTATCAATTCCCCCTATGGGTCTTGCCTGCCTCCCCCCCCCCCCCACACTGGGGCTAAACTTTGGTAGGTGTATAAATTCCAACTAAATGTACAATGAAAGTACTCACATTCAGAGACCACAGAGGGAGTTTTAGTTGGCTTTAACCACTCCCCCTGCACCCCCCAGTTCTGTAATGTTCAATTTATATGCTACATTAGGAACTGTTCATTAATTTGTGCCAGGGGGAGGCCAGCAAGAATGAAGGTGGGGTATCAATAATTCATAACATCAAGTGGGAGGATCACAACAAATTATGCATAGAAACAGGAAATAACTGTCTTTAGGGATGGTCACAATGTTTTTGTTTTGTTTGGATGAATCTTGCCAGCTGTCTCCCAAACTAAAAACAGGATAATGACTGGTCCTAATGTCTTTTTTGTGTCAGGCCCACTCTCTGTATAGAGGTTGGCAGTGGTTCTGGAGTGCTTATTAGTTTTTTGGCCAGCATCTTGGGAAATTCTGCATATTACTTGTAAGTACTTAATGATTCAGTAATAAATTGACATCCCAATGGTTCTGTCTGAGAAGATGGCAATGACCTTGGCAGGCAGTTTGATTGGTCAGTTGGTTGACTGATAGGTGTTAATCATTGTGTTTTCCCAGGACAACAGACATTAATCCCAAAGCTGCAGCCTGTACGAGAAGAACTGTTAACATCAATGGACACAAAGTCTGTCCTGTTGTCACTAACCTAGTGAGTATTATAACTTATGCAGATCATACATTGTTTATACTCACCATGATGGTAACAGTCTAAGGGATTCAGGTGGATGTTTAAATTTGCCAAATTCTCCAGGACTGAGTTTCCTAAAAGTCACTCAACCACAATAGAAACCCCCTTTAGAAGGAGAAAATTATTAAAATTTGAGCAACCTTGAAAAATGAAAATAAAAAGAAAATGAAAAACTCCCCTTACACGAAGGCAGTTGCTTGAATTAGATTCTCATATTTAATCTATAGAACATTAAAAAAATGTTGACAAAGCATACAAATCTGTTTACAATCAGAATCTTTGATGTGTACACAAAAAGGTTCATTTTCACTTTTTCTTGAATTAATTTTTTTATAGGTAGATTCCTTAATTCCCAGATTATGTGGGAAAGTTGATGTGTTGCTATTTAATCCTCCTTATGTTGTAACTCCATCAGAAGAGGTAATCATATGTTATGTATTTAAATCTGTGAAATGTACACGTTATGAAATCTAGGGGTTATGAATCATAGTGTTGATGCAAGAACTAGCTAAAATATAGTAAATGGTTTGAGCCATAAAGTTGATCAAAGTCAAATACACAAACTGTTTGTCCAGGAAATATAGCCTGCATAGCAGCACATTTGAGGAGAACTAAGGGGCAGGGGGAACTGGACTCTCTTACCCCCAGTCCCTCACCCCAGTCCCCCACCCCAGTCACCTAATCTAAAGAAACATTAAGTTTAGTCAGTTCAGAAAATATATACTGTAAGGGCCTGATTACATAAAGTGGGCTGGCCAAGTTGAGCAGCTCAGCTTACCAAGCTGGCCCATTTTCCATGTAATCACAACAACCGAATTTTGTATGTTTTATAAAAAAGCCAGGGTCTCTGCAAACTGAGCCTCTATTAGAGGTTATTAATGTAATATATCTGTTTCTATTTAGGTCGGTAGTCATGGTATAGAGGCAGCATGGGCTGGTGGTATTAAAGGTAGAGAGGCAAGTAATAACTGCAATAATATCTGTTTTGTTTTTACTCTTTTAGTAAACATGTCTTCTTTCTCTTTTTATGATTTAGGTGACTGACAAATTTTTACCTTTAGTTCCATCATTACTTTCAAAAGATGGTTGTTTTTATCTTGTTACAGTAGCAGAAAATAAGCCAGGTAATTAAAGCTAAATTTATACTGTATTTGAGATCAATTTTGTTGACTTCTGTTTGCCTAAGAATTGGAAGTCTTTACTAAACTTACCAGGAATGAGATTACTGAAAAGAAGAAAGATAAGATCATATTTTTCTCCCCTCTGGGTTCTCCAGTTTTCATTTCCATTTAATGTTTAAAATGTGAAAGAAATACAAAAATATAAGAAGCTCTACAGAATAGATGCATGAACCAATGAGCATACCTGAAGACAATGTATGACATTAAAACAGTTTTTGAATGTTTTTATTGCAGAAGAAATCAAACTAATGTTACAAAACTTGGGAAATTTAATCTGTACTACTGTTATGCAAAGAAGAGCTGGTCCAGAGCGCTTGTCTATCTTGAGATTTAGCTATTGATGCTGGTCATCTGGAGAATCTATCTGTAAGGTTGTTGACTGAGCCCTTTCATTGTGCATTTATATTGCCAGTCTCCACACTGGCTACATGCACCCTACAACAAACTGCTCTGGTCCAGTCAAGTGGTTTGCCAGAGTTACAGCCTAGATCACAGGAACATTCAGAGAAATGTTTCTGTATGCTCCATGAGCCACAGTTCATCCCACAGGAACAACCAGTAACTGTGTATCCAGTAGGACAAGTGGCTCTGTTCCCATTGGTGTTGATTTGAATGCACTTTAGTGATGCATTGAGAGATGGTACTGAAGATCCTTTTTGGCCAGGAATGCCGTCTCTGCCAGGTGCACCTGGTAACCCTGGTTGTCCTGTGAAATATAAATATTTAATATATAATTATCGATGAAATACCTATAGTTCTCCTGAATTCTTTATGTGAAAATAACGTTCTAAAAAGTTTCAAAATGCAGAAAAATCGTGCGACTTGTCATGTAACAACGTTGCATTGCAAGTTGGAAAGCGATGTTAATCGTATTACCACTGCATGTACGCAATTTGCTTCATCGATTTTTCTGCGTGACAAGTTGCGTTTGTGAGTGGTAACGCAACAGTGTTAACACGACAAATTATACGATTTCGTCGCTCGTATTACTGCACCTTAAGTTGGAGTCACTTTACGTTTTTTATACCTTTTGCTCCTGGAAAACCAGCTATTCCTTTGTCTCCTTTTGGTCCCAAAGGACCCGGAACACCAGCAGATCCCTTCGGACCAGGAAAACCGTCTCTCCCTGGATAGCCAGGTGCCCCGTCATATCCCATGTCTCCTTTCATTCCCCAAAGTCCTGGAGGGCCGGGCTCTCCCTTAACCCCATCTCGCCCTATCATACCAGGGTATCCACGTGGTCCTGTGAATTGTTGATCAACAGATTTGTAAAAAATGAAATGTTTAACATCGATAGTTATATGAACTATATGAATATAATCCAATGCGCGGGATCACCATTAACGTGATCATCCGAGCCACGTGAAGGTCTAACCATTTACAGATGCCATTACAAAGGCAGCTCCTTAGATATTGTAAGACCCTGAGTATTGGTCGGGCCGGGAATTGAACAACAGACCAATGTTCTACCAACCGAGGTAACAGGGTTTGGTGGTCGTGAATGTTAAATTCTCCGCCATATTCCGGGGATCGGGGGATGGAATAGGCCAAATAGACCGATCTCGCCAACACTAGCTCTACTAATGAGAGCGTAAAGTCGGACAAGCAAAACATCAAACCTCTCTATTTCAGGGACATTTAAACATTTATTGACCATTTGTGTCAAAGTTTTCCCGCGTTATACAACATAAAACTAAACCGTATATGATTTTTAGTAATCGACATTTATTTCATAGCGCAATCTCGATTTCAAGTTTTGGCTTGTCGGACGTAGCAACAGTATCTGTGGATCGCGGGATCGGTCTATTCGCTTGGGCGTAATGTTTTCCCATTTCAGATCAATGTGCCATCGTGCTCTTGGAAATTTAAGATTCTTTGTTTGAGGCTCATCCATATTAACGTATCTTCTCAAGCGCTACCGAGAAACAAAGAAACAATACCCAAGGGAATGACACGTGGGAAAAGAAATACGCCCAAATGGATTTGGTCCACTGACTAGTGCATAAGTGCGACATTTTTGCTTCATACCTCTTATGCCTGGAGGTCCAGCATCGCCTTTTTCTCCTTTTTGTCCTCGAGTTAGTTGATCAAAACGACATGGCGGATCTTTAATTGGGGGATGTATAACGAGGGAACGGCTTTGAGAGGAAGGGTTTCTTTTAGTCTGTTGGAATAAAAGAACGAATGAAATCAGGTCGTACGTTATTAGTTTACACTTTTTATACTGACTCTGTTTACCTAGAAAGAAAACTGGCACGTCACAGTATCGGATTTGTTTGAACTTTGACCTTTGACCTTTGGCCCTTGAATCCCGAGTGCAGTATAAACGACCAAATACGATAACAATCCGGTAACAATGATAAATATTCACCACTTTCCATACATCAGTTCACTGGTCAAACACAAAGCATTCAGCCGAGGCTCCAAGGTAAAATTTGCATAATCCTTTGAAACTAAGGTCACTGGACCTTGACGTCTCGCTCGGGAGCTTTGTGTTTGGTCAGTGAATCGATGTATGGAAACTGGTGAATGGAGACCGTAAGTGGCCAGCCCTAGATAAAGTAGTTTCCTTAGCATGCCTAATCGATTGTTGTAACGTCGTGCATGCAAGCGTCTCCCGTTCGCTATCCACACGCCCGGGGGGGTTGGGAGAGGGCTCACTTGTAAATTGGGTAGAGGGGGCTCGACGGACGGTTTTGAAAATGACCTTAAAAGGTACGCATAAATTAACTGAGATGCTGATTTCAGACCCTAAAAGGTTCGACCACATTTAATCATTTTTTAAATTCAAAATTGATAAATATACACTTAGTTGCATCAAATGCTTTGTTTTTCGGACGATTTCCAAATTTTTGCAAAGTATTGTCATATGGTCAGATTTTGATGTCTTTAACAAAGAATAATCTCGTTAAAGTTAGAGAAACAATGTTTGCTGTATCGTTTTGGTTAATAAAGAATGTTTTTAAATGACGACGTTTCCAACCATTATTATATATTCTTGTATGACGTTTGATATTTTTCAAAACGAACAAATCTGACCCTAAAAGGTACGGAGTCAGCCGGGAGTCAGCCAGAGACTCTAAAAGGTACACGAGGGTCTCATTTTCAACCCTAAAAGGTCCGTCGAGCCCCCCCCCCCTACCCACTTTTCAAGGGAGTCCCCCCCGGGTCCATACGTCACAAAAGAAGGATATTTCAAGCAGCTTTTTTAGTTGCCTTTTTCGAAACGAGAGAACTATGGAATGAACTAGGGTTCAAAATCTTGAACCGCCAACAACACCTTATTTTGTTAGTCAATTTGATTGCCCTCGCCTTTTATTCAGTACTGAAGACATCAAAGTATAGTAGTTGCGCGTTATTACCAAACATAATCATGCATCCTGTTCCTAGAGGTTTTCTTTCCTTTATGATATCGCGAGCAACAAGAAGCGCCAGAGGCACAACGCGTACCGAGGGGAAGGAAAACGAGGTTTTCGATACATATAGAAGTAAAAGAAAGAGCAACATTTTGGATCAGAGTAAGCGTAGCGCTAGGAAAACCTTGATCAAGAGGATCCACAGTAAGTTTAGGATCTCACTTAAGGCGTTGATGGAATTCGGGATGCGAGCCAAAATAACAGAAAGCGGTGGAATATTTATTCGAAGTGCGGAGCGGTAATCCCAAGTAATAGTATTTGTACAAGATTTCACGCATAAAGGTAACAATATATCTGCAATGAAGACAAGTGCGACCTATATAGTGAGGTTAAATACGACAAATACCGGGTTGAAAATATAACTTCATGATCGATAGCTGAGAGCATATTTCATCCCATTCCTATGTTGTATTTCAAAATAACCTTTTCTATTTTTGCCTCCACTTAAACAGCGTTTTCAGATACCATTAAGTGTTTAAAAAATCTTTAAATAATTGGAAATGTCGTTCATATACCTTGTCTCCACCTGGTCTGTGACGAATCTGAAACTAGGATCGGACAGTACAAAATTTATTAAATAGCAAGAAAAAGTTTCCTGGAAGGTCATCTGGAATCGTGAAAAGATGAAGTGTGTGATGAGAAAGAAATGAGTTTTGTCTACCTTTCGTCCAATAGGTGTTATTAACGCACAGCATAATGACAGCAGAGACGCAAGCACAATAAGATTTCGTCCAACTGACATCGTGAATGCCAGAGCCAGCTATAGGCCTTTAGACTAGCTGTTCTTGATTCAACAAGTTCGATCCGAACTCCTATGTTTGGTGGGCAGCTGTTGAGTTTTATTAGATCTTGAATGTAACCAGATAGTTTGTTCCTGCCTGTTTTCCAAGGGTGTTACTGGCATTAATATCAAGTAACTTTTACTGAAACTCACAAACACGTGAACTCTTTACATTTTTACAACATTTTTCTAAAACGCATTTCCGATGTGCGGAAAAAGTTCCCTGCTATCAGAGTCAATGTTCTCCCCGTTTCCAAGGGAAACCTTGATCAAGAGGATCCACAGTAAGTTTAGGATCTCACTTAAGGCGTAGATGGAATTCGGGATGCGAGCCAAAATAACAGAAAGCGGTGGAATATTTATTCGAAGTGCGGAGCGGTAATCCCAAGTAATAGTATTTGTGCGAGATTTCACGCATAAAGGTAACAATATATCTGCTCTCAGGGGACGAGAAAAGATTCAGACATAAATTTATAAAGTTCTTGCTTAGTACTTTCTAGTTTTCTACCGCTTCCCTTGTATTCTTTACCCCGTCATTGTCTTTCACAGTATAATTGGGATTATGCCCACTCGATCATGTTTCGGAAATCATCAGTTTGGTATTAACGGAAACGAACGGAAACATGAGAAGAATTCTTCTGCCGTATCATGCAGGCTCGTTACGAGGAATGTGCAATCAAGGGTCATACACCCCGGATGGACAGAAATGGGTTTGGCATCATTGCGAGAGAGAAACCAGAGATCAAAGAACTGTAGGATAATTTATTTTAACATGCAAACAACAAACACATGAACAAACAAACCTGGGAGAAAAAAACCCGTGGCAAACAAACAAACTAATAAACCAACCAACAAAGAAAAAGAAAGAAAGAAAGGAAGAAAAAAGAAGAAGGAAAAAAAAGAGCACATGGATTGGCCAAGGAAGGAAGTACAAATTCCCAGTCTAATACATAGCAGATTCATTCCTTATTTCTGGTTGATTTTTTGCCGTTATTTTATTATAATTTCATTTTCGATTGAGAGCCCGTAAAGTTGACAAGGGTATAAAGTGCCCATCCCAAAAATACTTCCTTAAGAAACCATAACAAAGTACTTGACCGCATTGGCAGAGGTCACTACAAGATCTGCAGGATTGCACTAGATTGTGCAGTGATTGTACAGTGTATTTACAAAGGTATCATATTCTTCCAGCTCCAACCGACCGCCGGGACAGGGTGGGGGAATTTAACATTCACGTAGTACTATATTTAGCTCTTTTTCTTCCGGATCCCTAGAGAAAGATTTGCTGTCAAAATTGATAAAGTTGTTAATTGCTGTTTAAATTAATCATATCCACGATAGCCGCCATGATGGTTTTCAAATTGTAATGCAAATTATCTATGAGGTCTTCCAGGGGACAAACATTGAAGATCCACTAGATGGTGTAATTTCAATTAAAGATCAAATTCAGGTTTTTTGATAAATATTATCCAATTATTTATAGGAGCGGTTGCGGAGTTGCCTGCCTCGGAAACCACGTGTTTATTAGCACCACAACGAGAAACAATGAGTGCTTTCACGCTGTTAAATGCACGTTTAGGTCTCGAAGCGTTATTCCTCGCCTTGTTCCGGAGATCGCGCTAAATCAAACCCACAACTCCTCCTCCACCTTTATTAACAGAACTCTAGTGTACAACAATTTCTACTATGAAGAAAAACTGTAAGAAATATCATAGAGTCTTTTCAGAATCACAGTTTCTTCGTTTAGAAGATGATGATAAGAACCACCGTGTAACTAAAGTGCAGTATTAGAAAGAGAGATACCTTGTTACAGTCCATCAAAGTTTTGTCTTGAAGACGTTTCGAAGGTATTGAAGGGTTTGAGTGAATGGTTTTGATGCCATTTCTTTTTACTACTCTTGTGAACCTTTCTGATACACCTCTGATGTATGGTAGTACACGATGGGCTCTTTGTCTTGATCTTTCGGTGGCTGTTGAACCTTAGGAAACATGAACATCCAATCCGGGTAACCGTTCTTTTTAAGGGCTTGCTTCACGTGATTAATCTCGCGTGAATCCAGTTTTGGTGAAAAGTTTCGTGAGGCACAAGAAAAACTCAGACACACACGAGGGAAAGAATACTCTCATCCTGTTGCATTTCATGAGACAAGTAAAGATAGCATTGCAACTATTATTCAGGTTTCCATATGCCTGGTGAGCCGGGTTTTAAACAAGCAAACGATAGCGGTGAGTGTCGGCCAGCCCTTGCATTGCATTTCATATTTTGGGTGGTTTGATGATGAGAAATCGGTCTATGAGAAATTTACAGGCGCTGGCGCTAACAGAACCATTGGTTAATTTGCATATTACAATAGCTTGTATAAGTCAGTGACAGCCATGAGTTGCTTAACTGAATATGACGATCTATTCAAGTGGAATTTTTTGATTTCAAAAATGTGTATTATGAGTTTTCTTTCATTTTAATTGATTAATTTGGGACCATACATCCAGACATCGATTGCTGAAGCGTCGTATGGCAGGGCGA
>JAAAQI020134973.1:0-12926 GCA_011800005.2 Stichodactyla mertensii
TTTTCTATATCGCAAGAATAGTAAATAAAGCCTTAAATAAAAGGAAAAAAACAGGGGGTCACCGTATTATTTCAAGAATTAGAGAACAAAAGAGAAAAGTCTTCGAAAACGAACCTCAAATACAACGCGATTTTAGCGATATTCTCGCTGGCCTTTTAGATCGATAAAATTCTATAAATTTAAAAAATTGAGAATAAGTACCTACTTTGGACGGTGCACAGTAGTTTTTTATAATTCTTTTTCGACAGTTTGGTCGATGAAACGTTATTTTTCTCCGCTAAAACTAGAGTTTCTACGCTTTCCAATCGTTGGCACACTAGTGCCCAGACTCCCCACGTTGCGCGCGGGGGATGCGCAGTAGCAAGAGTCCGGAACTACCTTAATTGGCCGTATACTCAATAAAATTAGCTAAAGGCAAAGCGTTCCTTTTGATTCTTCGTCGAAACATGCGATTTCGGCTAAACGCCGCGTCGTAGTTTGTATTCGGGTCTTCGTCGCATGCTCGGAGTACCCTCGCCAAGTCGTCGTCTTCATTCGTTATAAAATTGATCACTGAAAAAAATAAAGATTAAATATTTCTTTCAAAGCTGAAGGACTGACAAAATAAAATGAGTCAGTGGGTACAAAGTAAAAGGCATTGTATATACGACGAACGTAAGTATAGTTTGTGTAATTTCCCAACTTCACGAGAGGCATTGCTTCTCAAGATAACGTAACCCCCCTTCAATTTTGCCAACCCCCCCCCCACAACACACACACACAACATAATAAATGAAAGCCCCCTTAAATAGTGCACCTCTGAGATATGCTTCACTTGTCACACACAGTGCGAGGCTTCGTGCATAATGCTCAGTGATCCATGACAGGAGAAAAGAATACATTTCATTTAGCACGAAGCCTTGTATTGAAACCTTTGTGCATGACAAGCAAAGCATATCTCGGAAGTGGGCTATTGGGAATTCAAAAGCACTGAATATGCGAGGATTGGTACCGTAAATCACTACCTACCCTTTCCACTTGCTCCAGCACGAGCCGTTCGGCCCACCCTGTGTAGTACGTAAGCAGCATTGGAAGCAAAATCTAGCTGAACCACGTGACTGACATCCGGGATATCCAAGCCACGTGAAGCTATATCTGTACATATGAGAACCTTTAATTCACCAGACTTAAAACGTTCCAAGGAGTCCAACCTCCTTTCAACTGGAACGTCTTTGTGTAACTCTGCACATCTATCCTTCCAACACTGCTTGATTTCTGTATCATTCAAAGCCACCTCAGTCAGTCTTGGGTTACTTTCATCCTGACTGACAGAGGCAGAATGCTCATGATTGGTCTCCAGTTTCTCTGAACCTGTAAGAAACTGAAAAGCCTTATTTGCTTTTTGTGCAGTATTTGCAAAAACCAATACTCGAAGGGATTTTTGCTGATCATTAAAATTCCCATCTTGTCTTTCACATTCCTTTCTTTCACTTTGTTCTTGCACATTTTTTCCTTTTGGTATTTCTGAAATTTCTCCCAATTCATGACTGTTTTTACTTTTAGTCTCCAATCCTGCCATGGCATTTAAACATCTCAACAGTTCTGGTAATTTTGTATCTTCTGTAACCCTAAGATACTCCATGTCTAATGTAGGTAATCTTTGATGAACCACACAAGTTGTCACAACCTCAGGATGTGGAAGCCATTTTGTCAAGACATTGAGGCTTGCTTTCTTACCCCTTGATGGTAAAGTTGCTGCTACAAATATAAATTGTCTTTGAAAAGGAAAATCCATATTAGAATGAGAAGCAGTCCTATTTAATCCTTCAGAAATTTCTTTCTTATTCCTAACAGTTTGAAGTGTTTGTTCTTGGTTGAGTTTGAAACTGTGTGAAGGTCTCTTCTTCAAATGTTTCCCATGCTTAAAAAAGTTCAGGAGTTTCCAAACATCCTTTCCTCCACTTGTTGTGAGAAAGTCTGCTTCATCTGTTATGACAACTTTGACATTACTAAGGACATCTAAGTTGTAACTAAGAAGAGTACTTGGCATTGCCATGACAACAGGGTAATTTTTATTAATGAGTAGGTTGGAATCTCGGCTGACAATACAAGGTAACATGTCTGGATTAGCAATCGTCTTGAAAACTGCAGCAACCTGAAATGTTATATTTTGTAGGAGGATTTGAGTAACTAAAGGCTAATAATGTATGAAATATATAATTTTGAAGAAATATTCAGCTTCAGATGTCAACTAGCATGTACTACTTCCTGTAGTTCTACTTTTCAAGAAACTTTCCTGTAATGAAAGTTTCACAAAGCCACAAACCCATAGCCAGGATTTTCTGTGCCAGTATACAGGATTGTGTGTGTGTGTGTGTGTGGGGGGGGTGCTACTGAGGTCAAGGCCAACTTTAGTGGAGATCTAATTACTGAAATGTTGAACCTTGAGTACCCCAATATGCAAACAGTTGAACTGTGCCATCAGTTTAGGGCCTTGGGGGGGGGGGGGGGAGGGTGTTTGCAAATTCACACACCCAATGCACCCCACTGGCTATGGGTTTGAGCCAGAAATATTAATCCATGACATTTTTCTCAAACTTGTTTTGCAACACCATTGCACCCAAGTTTCAGGAAAAAGTTTAACAGTTTTACTGGTTCTTTATACCCCAAACATTTTTTTGATTTCCAACAAATGATGCATTGAATCAGAACTGACACCTTGTGCTTGTTATCCCAACTTCCAACAAAACATTGAGAATTCCCCTTTTGAAAATGCACATACTTGCCTGAACAAGTGTCTAGAAAGTGGAAGGATATGGAGAATACTAACCTGATGGCACAGTTCAACTGTTGGAAGAAGAATAAGAGCATGAGGTGGACTGTCACGAAGTGCTACTTCAATCATTAACTTGTTTACTATTGGTAGCAGATAACCTAGAAAATTAACAAAGAAATAAAATGATAAATGAAAAAGTGAACTAGTATGGTAAGTAAATACCAGTAAAGAAAAAAAAGAAAAAATGAATAAGTAGAAGAAGAAGAAGAAAAAGAAACAAATGAAATATAATTGAATAAAGATAAATAAAATGTAAAGGAATAGCTGAGTTTCATTGCACATTCGGGATCTTGTTGGAATTTTCATCAGCTGAATGACAAGTATTCAATAGAATATTCTTTGGTTAAGAGCACATGGTGGCCAATGTTTAACCACCATTTGAGGCAGATGAGATTCATCAGCTGTTTAAAATGCAGCATGAAGGAAATAAGAAATCAATGGTAAATGATATAGAAATGTCAAATAAAAAGTTGGTTCAAATAAATAGTTAATTATTAAGCAAAAAATATTTAATAAAGGAATCCATGTGATCATATAGAATTTCATAACCAATATCTTGTTCAATCATGCATGGTGAAACTGGGATATAGGCTGATTTTATCAGCCTGCATGTAAGGGCTTGCTAAATAATGAACCAATCAGAGTCAAGGACTTCTGAGCACATGGGGTTTTCCCAAGTTACACACCTTTTTTCATTGTTCATATAGCTCACATAGTTTTGAATTTATGTATATTGGATATGCATGGCTAGATGACAATAAAATATAGCAGAAAAAGAAACAGCACAATCTATGCCAAGACATAATAGGTAAGTCTAGATCTATGAAATTTCTGATAGCATTCATGGGCAAATATGTGAATTTGATCCAAAAATATTGGCATTTTAGTTTAGTTTACTAACAGTCTAAGGTTACAAACACTGGAAAACGATTATGTATTGATATTGTTTTCACAAAATATGAAAGTTAAATTACTTATCCTAAGTTTTATGAAAACTTTTAATTGCAACAGGATGAAATTTATAACAATTTCAATAATAATTTTATGAACTTGTATTAAACAGATATCAATATGAAAATTTGAAGTTTTTAATTTTTTAAAAATATTTTTAACGATTTAAGTCTATCCTTGATTTCATCACTTTGTAACAAATCGTTTACAGTAAATTATAAACAGGAAAAAAAGTTATAATTTTCAACTGTGTATTTCCTGGTTAAATGCTGAATGGATTTGCTAGTATGAGATGGAAAGATTAAGTAACGAGTTTAGCATGAATATATTTTTAGTTTCACATTCTCTTTCACTTTCTTCTTTTCTTCCTTTAATTTGTCAAAGTTTCAAAAATAATAATTAATTTCTTTTTGAATAGATTTTGACACGGTTTTAAAATTTCATTCACTCTTTACAATATATATTTTAGGGTTCTAGTTTTACAATTACACAATTTGATATATTTAAACTACGATGTACAAAAGACTTCGAAAAGATAAGCTATTTAAGCTTTAAGCTTATATGAATGGTTTTTGGGGTAATGCATGATGATGATGAAATATGCAGTTATACTTACATAATGTTTTCCCACTTCCTGTCTCCGCATTAATAATCGCATTTCTTCCACTAGATAGTGTAGTTATGGCCTGGAAGCCATGAAAGGAAAGAAAATAATTCTAAAACTCGATAGCTTAGATCGTAATAAAACTTAGTGACATGCAAGCCAAGTGGACATTTCCTTCATCAAAATTCACTTACTTTTTCTTGGATTTCAGTCGGTTTTATTATTCCCAACTTCGCAAGTCTATTGTTTATTACCTCATTCATGCCTAAGGCTTGAAAAGACTTCATTCTTAAGCATGTAGCAAGCTTTTTCAGCTTGAAAGTTCTTCCAAACTTTAATAACACATCAGCCGCCATATTGAATTTGGTTTGGTGGTGTCGGGCTCCCTGTGGTATAATGCAACGATTTGAAAAGCTTTTTATAATAATTATGATAAAATAAAAATAACAAATATTTCTACTATTCGAGAGATTTCTACCGTCTTTTAGAAGCAAAAACAAACATTTATTGGATAAAGTAGCATTGGTCTAGGCAAACAAAATTCTTTTGTAAATTTTTTGGGGTGGCCATGGGCTTCCTGTGGTTTGACGTAATATTTTTCTCTTTGATTTTTTATTTCCACGGTGAAGGAATAATGAAGTGGATAATTCTTGCGCCATAAATACGCTGATGCTTCAAAATGTAGCCTAAAACATCTATCAATTCATCTTTTCTGCAAAGGTGGTATTTTGAGTCTATCTTATGGCGTTTTCTTCACAAACACCGGGTTCAAGATGGACGCATTCGAAGATAGAGCTTCCACGTAGACCCCCACGACTTACTGAATTTGATGGTAAGTAAACGCTGAAAACTTGCTTTGTCATGCCTACATAAATACCTAGATCGTCCCTTCTTGATTTAAGGCTTTATTTATCCTAAAAAAGTGCCTAAGATATGTAAAGGTTTGAGATTTACGTCTTAAAATTTGCATCAAAACAAGTTTATTGAACATTAATAGTTAAGTTACATGTAGTTCGTTCTGTCAAGTCTGTCATTATTATAATATACTCTGTCCTTCTTATCTTTGTCTACTTTTATTTATTTTTCTTTTCCTTCATCCTTAGAAGTATTATTGATTATCTTTACATTTTTGTTAATGATAACGTCTTTTAACGAATATTACCGTGTTTTATAACGTAGTTACGGGATAACGTTTAAAAGCATTTTGCCTTTCAGCTCATACAATGTCCAACTGCATGCAGGAGTACAATAAATTGCATATGATTTTTGGATTATCATTTTGAATTTGGGTTTATCGTACTTATTTAGTAGCCAACAGCTCATGATTCAAATGATTTAGGTAATCAGGGGACAAGAACAAAAATTGCACGTCCTTTAAAAAATAAATAAAATATGGTCTCCTTACTACATTCGAATATTGTATACACACAACTCTTAACTCACATGTTGATTTTTATGGAGGGAGGGAAACCGGAGGAAAACCCTTGTGGCAAGGGAGAGAACAACACATCAAACAAACTGAATTTACATATCAGGCGTCCACAGAGCTTGAACCAGTGACCCCTGGATCCACAGTGGTGAAAGATAATGCGTTAGTTCTGTATGCCACCTTCATTATTCAAATATTGAATTACATTACATTACATTTTTGAAATGTAAGAAGGATGGACCCATGCCATAATTACAATGTTTGGCAATGTTTGGCTGCAAACAAATAGAGCAGATTTTGTATAGCCCCATTTTCACTAACAATTTTGTTGCACAACTTGAGCTGTGATTTTATGGGGATTCTGTGGTGACAGATCATGCACAAGTGGCCATCAACCAATTCAGTACAACCATGTGTGATTTGGAGTACAATAAATTTGCCATTGAAATTGCCACTCAAGTCATGGGATGAAATGACTGTGAAAAGCTTGTGGCGCATGCTGTTCCTTGCTGTGAACCTGATGTTTTCTAGAATTTCGACATGCCTTGCTGTGCATTCAATGTGTCATGACCGTGTTTGTGCTGCCAGCTTTTCACAGTCATACAAAATCTGCTCTATATCTGCTAAAAATGGAACTTTTTAAGTGATGGTTGTGCTATACATGTATCAGTGGGCCAAGCTAATTTTTTTCTCAAGCTGTATTCTTGAAAAATCCCAGCAACACCAACACCAGAAACTTTATACTGGCCTTTCTGTGGAGTTTTTCCACCCTATTTATGGCACTCCTTGAAGAATCCAATCAAAATTCAATTGGAGAATTGATTTTGAAGTTTGAATAATCAACTCAGTATTTGAATAATGAAATCATTAATGGAGTCTATCAGGGGTACCCTTGAGCCATATTGACTGTAATATATAGCCATGAGAAGCTCAAGAGTTTCATTTTTTTCTGTGATTTTTTAAATTTTCTTGCAGATAATGACACAGACAACACAGTCACTGTCAATGATATTAATAGTAGTGTTCTGGCCCTTGAAGGCCGAGTCCCTAACTATCTACTCCTGGTGTCTCTGCTGGAACATCTCTGTTCATTGTATGAGAGTAACCCAGAGAAAAGCAGGAAAATATTTAATGGTAAGAACCAATGATGATACTACATAATCATCCTTCATTGCACCAGAAGGTACATAAGGTAGTCACACTCATTCCTCAAACCTGCTCTGCACTGCATCACCATTTTAGCTGCATTCTGTCTCGTTTTTTCTCAACTCTCCTCCTAGTTATCTTCAGTCTGCCTCTCATCCTAAGACCCTCTGGCATCCATCCCAATGCTGTTATACAGTCATTCTTGCCATCTCTCCTCTAAGCATTCTCTATCCAGTTCCATCTCATACATCTTATTTCACAGCTGGTGATGAAGCTAGGTTTTAGTATGAATCCTAACATTTTTGAACGCTTGAACATGCAGTGCCTTTTTAAGTTATTAATATTAAACATTTTGTTCTTTCAGTTGTTTGTGAGCAGCTTGCTAAGTTTAAGGTATGGGATACCTGACTTTTGTTGATCATTTTTTGTTATTTTTTTAAGTTAGAGAATTACTTTTAAAATGGCTCCAAAAAATTCGTTTTTCATAGGTCATGCCGGCATTTTCATTCCAAGATGAATTCAGTGTCATAAGATCAAAATACAAAAGTGCTTTTAGTGACTTGATGCAAGCAGCAGCTAAATCTCTTAACACTGAGGTGAGCTATGTAAATAAACTTTTGAATACAATTATTTTGTTTCCTCGCCATGTCAATGGGGATAGGGCTGCACCCCTCTGCCACCATGGGGTTAGTAGTTCTGGTGAGAGGGTGAATGTGGGTTTACTCAACCCCTAACCTTAGTAGAACAGTCAACAGTGTTTGAGCCAGGATTTTCAGGAAAGGGTCGTTTTAGCTGAGACTGTCCCTTAAGGCTTTTTCTTGGGCGTCAAGTACACCATTCACTGCAATTTTAGAGGGACAGAATACATTTTATTGTGGGATTGGCACAATGGCTCTGCCTGGCTCAAATACTGAGTCAAGGGCAATGATAAAAATGAAGTTACATAAATGAATAACAGAATTGACAGTATCATTTTGTCTGTCTGACTGTTCCATCATCCAATGAATCAGTGAATGAACAAATCATTAATACAATCATTAATACATTAATACAATACAATGATTATTTAACCATTGCCAAATTATGATAATGCATACTGTAGTTTCATGGGGGATGTTGCCAAAATTGAGGGGGTTACATCTTGAGAAGTCTTGTAGTGGGGGTTATTAAGTTGCAGAGGTGTGAGGCTCAAAGTATGACTAAAGTCTTTGAGGTTGTGGGGGAATTATAAAATTTTTACTCTCCACAGAGGGGAGGGAGGTTATGAAATGTGTGGTAGCCATGGCCCAAATGCCATAATAAATGAAAGTTTCCTTACTAAAGGATTGTTCAATTTCTGAGGGATCAGTGGATAATCATAGTTTTTATCCAAATCCAGGGTAGCAGGTTCTCAGATGTGTTAATCACCTCTCTAGGGGATGTAGATATATGAATGTGTGGTACAACATATCTATATACTCATTCAGGTATTTGTTTGTTTTTATAGGCATCTCTTTCATGGCCTCAGAACATTAGAAAAAATAACTTGCAATATTCAGTGAGCCCATTGCCATGGTATGTATACAGCTATTTAAAAAAGGTTGAAGGGGTGGATTGCCAATAGTGATTGGTGATTGGCCATTGCATGACCTAAAGGAACTATGGGACAATAAGAATTTCTTCACATTCATACCTAAACAATGCGTGCACTGTTTCAGTGAAGACTTTAGCCTGGGACCTTAGCCTCCCCAGAGAGCTGTTTTGCAGGCTACGGACGTATGAAGACCTTAAGCCACAGCTCCCAAGTGATTTTTCGCTTGCACAGGCGACATGATTTTTCAAAATCACCAATGTACAATGAAAATTGCGTGTGAAGCTGCTGTTGCACAGGTGACACAACAGCTGAAAAAAGTGCAAAAAATGTTGCAAAAAATTAAATGAGTTGAATTTTTCATGACAAAGTTGTGGACTTTATTGCTCATGTAGCCACTCTGCAACTTTTCCTTGCACTCACTAATCAACTACATTGTAAAGCTTTGCTATCCAATATGCTTCAAGAATGAAATTGAGGCTTTATTTTGTTATTAAAAATAGTGGATGAAAAGTCTGTCACTTGTGTAGCCACCCCCATGTGTTGGTGATCCTGTCACCTGTGCAAGTGCTCCTTTAGATGGCAAGTAGTATGGCTTGTTCATCTGGTGAATATTCAGTTGAAAAGGTCTTGCATTCATCCTACACAAATATTAAATTTAGGTCAGTGCATCATGACCTATGGCATACTGGGAGGTCAAGATATGCTGAGGAGTTCACAGAGATTGGTCGTCTTGGTAAAGGTGGATTTGGTAGTGTTGTAAAGGTACGTAATAATATTTGTGCTACGTAAATCAAAATCCTGCATTCTGATTTTTTATTAATAATGTAAAAGTCTTCAAAAATCTTGAAGAATAGGCAATTTTCCATACAAATCGTAATAATTTTTCCATTTTGTATTTCATGTCATTTTTCCTTTGTCAAACTTTTTGAGCTAAAACTTTGCCTTTTTAATAATATTAACTTAAAGATGCTCTTTATGTTTCTGGAGTTTATTTTGACAATGGTGCTTGATTCAAGGGGTGTATCCTCATGTGACCTGTTAGTGCAAGAGGCCTATTACTTGATTTTTACATTATTTTTTAGGTTGGAAACAAACTTGATGGCCGAGAGTATGCTATTAAGAAAATACCATTAAAGGAAGGAGACCCAGATCTTTGTCTTAAGGTACTCAAGATCACTTTTGTTGAACAGATGCATGACTTCCCACACAACAAACTGATGCCCAACCAAAATTGAATTATAATGTAAATACCATACTGCTACCTGGTTAGCTCAGTTGGTAGAGCATTGGTCTGTTGTGTGGGAGGTCGTGGGTTCAAGCCCTAACTGAGCCAGCACTGCAGGTCTTAAAATAACTGAGGAGAAGGTGCTGCCTTTGTAATTACATCTACAAATGGTTAGACCTTCAAGTCTTCTCGGATAAGGACATTAAACCATAGCTACTGTCTCTGATCCCTTTCTTAACCTGTATATGGGGGACATTAAAGAACCTGTTGTACTATTCTTGTAAGAGTAGAGGATTGTCTCCTGGTTTAATGGTCTGGTCTCAGAGGCTTATGACTGTAAACTGCATGGCTGCAATATGCTCCATAATAGCAGTCTGTAAATATCATGAAAAACGTCTGTTGTCAGTTCCTGTTGTTCCCTCATGATGAGGGAAGACCATATATTTTGTTTATTTTTTTACTATAATGTTAGATATTCGCAAATATCCTAATTTACAACATTTTTGTAGATCTTAAGAGAAGTTAAGGTGTTAGCAAAGCTTAATCATGTTAATGTTGTTGGATATCACGCGGCATGGCTGGAGTATGTCACAACACAGAATTATAAGCCTGCAATACCAAGTGAGTGAACTTTATGGTAGACATTCTTTACTTTACTGTTTGTTTAAATGTTTTTGACATGAACATGAGGCTAACCCTGAGCAAATGAGTCTGTAATCAAGAAACACAGTATTGTATTTTACGATCTTGCTAAAGTTTTATGGCAAGAAAGATCTGTTAGTCAAAATAGAAATATTTATAATCTTGATTTTTATTAAGGCTCAGACACACAATGCGACATTGCCTGCAATACTCCTTCCTTGAGTTTCCCACAATTCTTTAGGATTTGTGCATGCCAGCAAAGTCAGGGGACAAAAACATTGAAAACTGATCGTAGTTTTGAGGAAATTCATCTACTGTGTCTAAATGAGAATAGGAAAAGTGCTGTTATTCAGATTATTTGGCAAATCCATTTACATCCTCCTTTCACATTTTAATCCCCATTTGACAAAACGCTGTTTGTTTTCTGTTCAATTTCAGTAGTCTCCTTCATATACTTTGCTCCCAACCAGATCCTGACCTCGCTTGCATGCGCTAAATCAAAGAGAATTATGGGAAGATGCATGGTGTTTGTGATGGGGAAAGTGCACCATGCATGTGTGTCCACCCATGCAACATTGGAAGAAGATAGAAACAAACTCTATTTTTACAGGTGGAACATGATTTTCCCATTGCAAGCAATGTCACAGGCAATCTTGCAGGGAACATCAAAATGTGTGTCTGAGCTTTTAGATACCATATATCTGTTTTTATTTCATTTGCACATTTCTTCACCTTACAGGAGTATCAACTCACCCAGTTAGTCTAAGAGAACTTGACGAAGCTTCTACAAGGAATGGAGTGTGCAGGTATGTGCTAAGATGTTTTAGGGTGCAATTAAATTCAAATGCATATTCACTCACTGACATACTTTACTAATTATAGGGTACATTTAGCAGTTGGTGGGTGGAATTATATGGTATCAACTGTCACAGGCATTTATGCAATCATAAAATTAACCTTTTTTAGGAATTAGGAATACTCTTCTCTGCTTAGCTGCTTGGAGGGGCTGAGGGGCTGTATACCTGCCCCCCTCCCCCCACTTTTTACCAAATCTACATTGATTGTAACACTTTCAGCTAGAAGCTCCACAATCCCTGTTAAAACCTATAGCCCCCCACTTTCAAAGGTGCTAAGAATTAGCTAAAAACACACTAAAATTAGTAAAGTTCCAGGGTGCTAGCACAAATACATGGGCAGTTACAACAATTTGAAATTAGAAGGATTTGTATGTGAAGCACAGCCAAGACCCGTCCAGTCTGGGTAATGTGTTTTTGGCACATTCTAAAATACTTATAACTTTGCTTCAATAGCCCTTTGCACTGAAACTATGCACGTTTAGTATTTCATTTACGGCCTTTAATTTGGTTAAAATATATTTTCTTAATTCATAAAGCATTTGCTTTTTGAAAATAAGAGATGCACAATTTTGTATTTGGTTTATGGTCAGTCAGTCATAGTCTATTTACTTAGAAGTACATTGTATCAAACTTAAATTGTTGATATGGAATTAAGTTTGTCTTTTTCTTTAGGATAAATGAAACTGACAGTCAAAGTAGCAGTATTGTGTTTGAATACTCATCAAAAAGTAAAGATACCTCTAGTAGTGGGATAGTGTTTGCTGCCAGTGACGAGAAGGAAGACTCTCTGGCACCACTGCCTGCAGGTACTCATAGGCTATTATGATTTTTTAATTTCAGATAACATACCATTCACTTTGTCATTATTTCTTTCTTTATTGATAATGTTTGCAAAAACAAAAACTGCCACTCAGATAGCTTAGTTGGTAAAGCACCAGTCTAGTGTGTGGAAGTTCAGGGGTTCAAACCAAATCTTCTTGGTTGCCTCCTTGGGCAGGGATGTAAAGCTGTTGGCTTTGTCTCCTTATATGTTTATAAGGTGGACATTAATGAAGGTGTTGTGCTATTTGTAAGTGTAGGGGATTATTACCCAGTACAGCAGTCTGGTCTTTTAGACAATTAATGAATACAATTATAAGCTGTGTTCAACAGCCATAGTGACAATAGTAAAGCAGTCTCTACAGCCCAACCTATGCAAAATAATTGTAAAGGAAAGACTGCTTTACTACAATTAACCTTTTTAAATTTAGTAATATAAAACACATGCACATGTCTCTGTTCTGTGATATAAACATGATGGGAGATGTAGAACACAAGAAAAGCAAGTTTAGGAACACGAGGCGAGTGTTTCTATTACTTTTCAAGTGCTCTACATCTCCCAGAGTGTTTATATCACAGTCCAGAGACCTAAGCGATGCTTTCATAAAATATTTTTCACTGTTTTAGTGTCAGTGTCTCTCTGTCCTCTGAATAAATACATGGTAGCCAGCCAATCAGCATGCACGTTATATCTTAAATGTGCCCTGAAATAGCCCACTTTCGATATATGGTTGAGTGATCGCACACAATAAGATCTGAGTCGAGGCTCTGGGGTAAGAAAAAAATAGTTACGATTATTTCGATGTTATTTGCTTGGTAAATGATTAGATTGAGTATGTTTTTTGTTTCTTGAGTATGTTATGTT
>JAAAQI020134984.1:0-12925 GCA_011800005.2 Stichodactyla mertensii
TTTGAAGAATGAATTCCAGATATATTCTTGCTGTAGTCTAAAGAACAACAGTAGCTTTTCGCTACCAAAACACAAAATGAAAATCCACAATCACGCACTGTACACACGTGCTGCTTAGACTAAGCTGTGCCAAAAGTCATGTCTAGGACAGGAAAGCGTGACGTCAAACCACAGTTTACGTCTAGTTTTTTTGAAAAAGCTGAGAAAAGATCTCAGAACTTTTCAGGTAGCAGTCTAGGACAAAATTGACCAAGGATCAAATTATTACACTTGTTATTTTTTGCCAAAGATGCAACACATTGTGGAAATTTTCACAAATTACAGGCTCAAATAATTTGAATTTGTTTTCAATTTTTAAGGAGCTTCAAGGAGTTTTAGGCAACATTTTTATTTTCAAGGGCTTTTCTGATGCACTTTAAAATTATTTCTAAGTTACAGGACTTTTTACAGTCAAAGGTGTAGTCGAAGTGTGCCCCTCTAGATTCCATTTATGATTTCATTATTTGAATATTGAGTTGATTATTCAACCCGAGTTTTCATTAATAAAAATGGAAGACTCCAAGCCTCAAAATCTATTTTCTACTTGCATTTTGATTGAATTCTTTAACAAGTGCCATAAATAGGTAGGAAAACTACACTGAAAGGCCAGTACTAAGTTTGCATGCTTTTCCAATTAAAATTCAAGTAGAAAATCAATTTTGAATTCATGAGTCTTCCGTTTCATTAATGAAAATTTAAAGTGAAAAATTAATTCAGTATTCAAATAATGAAATCATTAATGCAGTCTAGGGGGCATGCTTTATGTCCTTTGACTGTAAGGAGTTTAAGGACTTGCCCAAACCCTGAGTTTATTACCTCATTTTTGAAATAATGGATTCTCTCAATTTGCCTGCAAATAAAATGTAACCAAAGGAATATCCTCCTCTTACCTTAGGGTCACAAGCCTTGATTCCCAAAGCAACAGGATCATCCTTAGGACCTTCATAAAGCAGTTCCATTCTGTAGTTTTGAGCAACTACAGGAGATGGGAGATGCATGGTGATCATCTGAAGCATAGTATCTCCAGCAGGAAGCCAACGCCTCATCATGGCCTTCATCAAGGGTTTACCCTCAAGTTCCTATTCATAAAACACCAAACATTAAACATTACTTACCCCTTGTCTTTAATTGTGAAAGGGATAACTGACCCATTCAAAAAATGGCCGCAGCTAATTTAGAGATTTCCTAAAATTAAGGAAAACTTATGTTTTGAGAATAAAATGTTTTGAATGAAGATGTTAGAAATAAGAAATAGAGAAACTTTGAGAGAAAGAGCGATTGCTTTAGATATTACAGTGTAAAGTGTGTGAAAGACACAAAGTGTGTGAAAGATATTAGTCAGTCTTAAAGAGCAACAGAACCCAACAGGAACACATTCTCTTTTGAAAGGTCTTTCAAAAAAAATAATGCTGTTTGCCATTCGGCAACATCTCTTCATTACCGAGATGCTGAAATCATTAAAGAATATTTTCCTGAAAATTAGCCCAAATCAAATGAAACTCAGAAATAAATGTAACAGGGATAACAATCATTTTGGTGTATATCATAGCCTGGACCCTGAGCGTTTCCATGACAATACAATGATATACACCAAAATGATTGTTATCCCTGTTACATTATTTCTGACAAGTTTCATTTGATTTGGGCTAATTTTCAGGAAGATTCTTACTTTTATGATTTCAGTTTTTGCTGATTCCCTTTGATGACATCATTAATTTTGAATTTAAATATTGAATATCTATGTAATGAAGAGATATCATTGAACGGTTAACTGCATTCTTACTTATTTTGAAAGATCTTTCAAATTAGAAAGTGATCCTACAAGGTTCAGTTGCACTTTAACAGCAAAATCTTAAACTAACATTAAAATTTACTACAATTTCATTTTGTGGTATAGAAACAGTTCCAGGAAATTGAAAGCTTCACAAATACCATTATTTACTTTTAGTTGCTCTTTCAGATGAAAGAAAAAAAATTTTAATTGCTTTTTAATTTGGGCTAGAAAAATATTTTAAGATGGGTCTACACAAATCTGTTTTGTCGTCACATTTTACATATTTCCTTGCTTAGTTATCCTCTGGTTCATGCAGTTTGGGGATATGCCATAATTGACAGATAACACTGCGTAAGATGTGCAGTCATTTCTTTTCATCCTTTTGTGTGCATGCTTCACTGGATATCATAAATTTGCTCACCATAGACCAAAAAAAAACAAATTCTGAGACTGCATTTTTTATTTTACTTCCTATTTTATTTTCAGAAAATTCTAGTGTGTAACTTCATTTATCCACAAACATGCTCAAGTTATTAGCTACAGTACATGTACCTTCTCACTGCTGTCAAGCTTGATTTGCAGCTTTTCAATCAGTTTTTGAGTTTCTTCTTTTTTAAAGTTCATTACAGCATCAAAAACCTGGTATAAATAAAGGGTTTGTAAGTAATTTTAAAGAGGCAACATCTATTGCCGCTGGTTCATTGAGAATTTAACAAATACCTTGAAGATTGGATCCAGGACAAAAAAGTTAAATCCACGCTCATATCCTTCCTCCTCATCTTTCTTCCATTTCCTATCTTTTTTGCTGTAAAAGTTGCTGCCCCACAATCGATTCATTAGCTTTTTTGGCTCAATCTTGAACTTCTGTGCATAAATCTCTGCAAACTGTTTCAGGGAGAAAGCCCATCCATGAAGTCCTGAACCAAAACCTACAGTACCCTTTGGTGCTGAGACCTATTAAACAAAAATAAGAGTATTTTAATAAATGTATCCTAACAGGAGTAAGTTTTTTTAGTACAGGCCATCTAGTTGTTAAAGAAGATGAAAGATGACAAAAATTTTTACTTAAGATGGCCGACTACTTAACATTTGATTTGTGTGCACACACAAAATAAAGCTAAGGAAAACGTAATTAAAATTTAACTTTTATAAAAGTGTTGTCTGTTGTTATCTTTTGAGAGCAATTTTTGGTTAAGCGAAATTAATGCTTAATTGTGAGTTAATTTACATAGCACTAAAACATTTGGGAAAAGTGTCAGGAAGAGGTAGGTTGAAGGAGCTACATGTAGGGTGTGTAATCATTAAGCAAGGGAAACAGGGTACTTCGGGAAAGGGGTGAGGCAGGTCCTGGCAAGTCCCTATGTATAATTGTCACTTACCTGAATGTCACCCATAGGTCCATCCTCATCACTGTATGTTGAAATAATCACATTGACAGACTCAATGATACGAGCAAAGGTTTGATACAAGTCCTCTTTCTCCAGCTGCAGCTCCAAAAGGGCTCTGTCCATCTTGTTTAAAAACAACACTGGTTTGATTCGCTCAGCAATTGCCTGACGCAGCACAGTTTCTGTTTGCACACAAACTCCTATAATGACATTTGAAGCATAAGCAAATGAGAACATTCTTTTTAATTTCAACCACTAAAAATGTCCTTTCAAATGACGCTTAAATTATCATGAGATAGCATTCAGGATATACCAACCATGTTGGTGGATTTTTGTTATAGTTTTCTGGTATTACTGGTATTCATTGTGTTTGTTGCAAGATCCATTATCCTCTTTTGAGGAAGATCCCATGGGTATGATTGTAATGTTGTTTTGTAAAGCTATCTGTTACAATATGACCCATGTGACTGGTTGGTGGTAATAATATTGTACAAGTCTCATGTGCTGTTGTTTGCCCTATTTAACAAATGTTTGTGTGGATCTCCATGTTAATGATTAATAGCAACACACTAATATTGCTAAGTTGATGAGGAATTATGTATTAAAAACCAGCCACGCCCCAATTCTATTGTTTAATGTAGCTTTTGAAATCCATGGCAAGACCAAGATCCTTAAAGCCAGGGATTATCAGCAGGGGAGAGTGTGCTGAGTAGTCCGTTCACCCACAAGCCATCCCCAGCTTGAAGAGTCAGGAGCTACCAAAGTCTGTCCTGTTCTGTTTAACTACCTATCAAGACACATGCAATGGACTTGGTTGGAAACTCTAAACTCTGGTCTTGAAAGAACATCTTTTAATAGTACCCTAGCGAGCTTTTAATAAGTGTGGGTTACGTCTTTACGTAATTGCCCATGTACGTGACGTAAAATCTAAGACAAAGCAACTAATTCTTTCTTAGCTCTGAAACATTGTTGGTTATTCCCAAGCTATTAAGAGACCACAAGCGTTTATATCATTAGCGTCGCATGCTCATGCTTTCACAACTTAAAAGAGGTGTTGATCTCAATTTCTCCATAAAAACAATAGAATAAACCACATACTTTTTATTGAAATTCAAGACAGAGGTATTGAATTTCAATGGAAGACCCCACACTTGGTTTTTAACCTAAATTTTACAACTGGTCATACAAATGACAAATTCCTAAAGCTGCATGTACTTGAATTCTTCAGTTTAATGAAACTCATTTTTTCCCTGGAGATTCATACTACCATATATGTATACCATATACCATGTACCTTAGGTTATTTTTCAAAATGTTTATAATGCTATTGTATGTTTTGAAATTTGATGCAAAATCTCACTCCATGGATAGCCTTCAGTACACCTTATGGTATTATTTTTAATCCTTGAAAACTACATTCAATAATTCCTCACCACTGACGGAGTCAACTACAACAAGGGCTCCATCTGTCACACGGAGAGCAGCTGTTACTTCAGATGAGAAGTCAACGTGTCCAGGAGAGTCAATCAGATTGATCAAGAAGCCAGGATCATTTTTGTTGCCTCCAGGAACGTGGGCTATGTCAGCTTCAGACAGTTCATAATACATGGAAATAGCTCTGAAAAGCCAAGAGATTTTGAACACTTAATGCAGTTACCAACTGACAATGTTTTCTCCTGATAATTTTAAAACTGATTGCAAAACTAAATTCTGTTTATGATGCAAAAATGCTGGTTCTTATACCTGTTGTATTTGTTTGTTTGAAATTCATGAAAGTTGGTGCAAACTAGAACTCATTACTCTTATGGACTTATTGGAATGTTTACTTCCTACTTCCAAGAGCAAACACTGTGATAAATCAAGAGCGGAGTTGCATTTGATTGGATAAATTTACAGTACTGCTTAAAACTCTGTCATGCCACATGACTGCTATCATGTTGGCCTTTGAGTCAAGAGTGATCTGCAAGAGGGATCGCGCTACAATTTAACAGTGTAAATGCAAAAGTCGTTTGTCTGTGATCTTTGCGCTTTGGTTGTGGGATTGCAGTTCCATAAAATGTAATTGCCATAGACATGAAAGTGTTAAGTAGTGATCCACGCAAGACTGATAGCAAAAACAATAGCACCGCTGCATGAGTAGCCGTTGGAACCAGCATTGAGTGAAAGTGTTAATCAAGTTACATCCAGATTCCTGATTGGACAAATGGTCACTAAGCGGGAATTTTGAATGTTTTATTCAAGTTATAACCGAACTACATGGCCTACAACCCAAGGATTTTGGAATAAACATTCCACAATGGCAACAAAGCTATGGCAGAAGTTTTGTGGATTTCGTATGTGAGGAAATGATGCTCATATACGAATTCCACCCGAAGTACACAAAACAAAAGGATACAACTTGGACCTTCCATATATGAAATATTGTTAATGTTAACAAAGTCTTTCGTATAAAAATCGTAAATTTTCTGTTTTGACCAATCAGATGACTGGATATTTTAATAAAATAAGCCAATTATAATTGTTTACACAGGGGATGCCAAAAATTCCATTGCCGTTCATGCTATCGGTCTTACACGGATCACTACTTAAATACTGTACATACATGTATGATGTTACTTGCATGAAGTTGAAAACTGAAACTTACTTATCTTATTCTAAACTTAACAAGCTTGTTTTAAATAATTCCCCAATAAATATGGGAGTCAGCATTCAACAAAAAGTACAGGTCATTCAAAACACTAGGAAAATAATTTGGTACATGAAATTAGCATGACCTGTCTGATTTATTACCATACTAGAGACTGTTCAATTGTTGATAGTGTTTTGATTCCTTATAGTAATGTTACAAGACAAACCACAAAACTTAACTTTTAATTTGACTAATTACTTCTTTTCTTTAATGAATCTTCTTCAAAACCCTCTGCATCTCCTTTCTTTCCCTTCTCTTTATTTCTAGTCATTTGTTTTTTCACACCACCTTGGCATCCAAAAGCTTGCACGTGTGACTGACTCATGATCATGTGATTCTTATACTAGTATCTTAATAAAATTCATACATTCTGTTCTTACTTTGGTCATCTTTCTTTTCTTTTTGTATTTAATTATCAATAACATGTCATTGATAGAAAGATTTGGATAAGAAGGATTTTGTCACTATTGTTTATCCATCAAATTTATGCCAAGTGAATTGTTTGTTCATTTGACAGACTTGACAACTCAGTTCTTCTTAAACTCAAATATCTATTTACAATCCCACATTTTTTCTAATATTTTAACTGATCTACAAAACAAGAATGAGTTGTTACCAAATATCCTGAAAAATGAAGGGAGAATTTAAGTCATGGAAAACCCTGACCAGGGAGATTATCCAGGAACTTTGAAAAGAATGACTCCCCTGCCTGAAAGAAATCATCAAGATTATTTCTGACCTTTTTACAATCCCTTGTGGAAGCTCTGATGGTGCACAACACAACTGGGAAGCTCAGACAATATATCAATAATCTCAAACTATTTTTTCTTTGTCAACTACCTAACAGTTGTGATATGTAATTCCTTTTAAAAAATTGACTTCTTGACTATTTGAGAAACAACACAATTGCTAAAAAGTGCACAATATTAACATTCAAATAACAATTTGTAGGAAATATAGGAGGTTTTCTTGAAATATAGGCTCTTTAACCCTTGTCCTGCCAAGGACTACTGCCCATACCCTACCCTCAATGCCAGGTATTTTTGGAGACATTATGTAGTATTCACTTCAAAAATTTATATAAAATCAGGAATATATATATGAGCCTGTACAAACTTATACTTTTCTAAAAGCTGGTAAAATTCTACATCATTTGGTGTAAGTTGTAAGTCAGTCACACCCAACTGTGAGATGTTGTTGCTATGGTAACTCACTCTTTAGTAAATAAATATGATTTCTCCTTGTCTTTTCACTGAATTAATCAATAGAAAACATACTCAAAGTAAAAGGCAAACAAAACACAACACATTTATGACTTCAGTTGCTTCAATTTTATTTACAAGTATTAATTAAGGATTATTCATTGTATATTTATATGTCAATAGTCTGAATAGATGAGATGAAAATAGTCATTACTAACAACTTCATTTCTATGTCCTATGTTCTTTATTAACTGTTTAGTAGTGCAAAATAGTATGGAACCTTTCAAAACAGTCAGATATACAAAGGGGGGTGCTATTACAGCTAATACATTGGTATCAGTCTCCTTCCTCGAGTTATGTTCTAAGCACACTTTACTTATTTATATTACATAATCAGCAAAGGTTATTGCCATGAAGCATACACTTGTGGGTTGGGGATGATTTCTTGGCACCTGGCTTTGGGGTAATCATTGTAGGAAAGTGCCTTCCTGTTAGCCTAGAGATGTTCTGTGCTTGTGGTGTGGTTCTTTTGAAGTCACTAGGGGGCTGGACCCCTCCTGCTTGTGCATGAAGAACCAAGTTTTTAGGTGGACACCAAACTCCCTTGCAAGAATAGGCTTTTCTGTAAGTTTCTTGTAGATGAGATATGCTTGGACTTGGCACAGGTGAAGCAGATGAAAAAAGACCTTTTTGTAGTACTTTGCGGTTTTCCTCTCAAAGCACTGATACTGCATCATCTGATCACTGCTGTCTACCCCACCCATGTACTTATTATATTCAAGAACTACCTTTGGCTTGGTGACAGGCTGACCAGATGTGCGGTCCTTTCTCCCAGTAGCCTCAAATTCATCATGTCTTGTGGAAAGCATGAAGACATCCTTCTTGTCTTTCCACTTTAGAACCATTAACTCTCCCTTAGTGCTATATGTTCTCTGTGCTTCAGTTTCTGTTTTAGAGCTTCTTTGGGAAATCCTTTCCTGTTTCACTGTTTCACTGTCCCAACACAAGCTACTTTATCATGGTATAGGTCTGAATACAGCTCTGTTCCTGAATAATAATTATCCACGTAAACCACATAACCTTGTCCTTTATAATCTTGTAAAAGTCGCATAACCAGATCGTAGGTACAGTAGCTCCTTTTGCACTATGATCTTGCTTCCCTTCGTAAATTTCCCACTCACAGATGTACCCAGATGTTGCTTCTGACACAACAAAGACTTTAATGTGGAATTTGTGAGACTTCTTAGGGTTGTAGCAATGGAAATTTATGTTCCCTCTCCAGCCAATTGTACTTTCATCGAGACTAAGGTGCTGTGCTGGTGTATAGACATTTTTGAAGTGCTTTTTTATGGCATCATACATGGTTCTTATCTTGAACAGTGGGTCATAGCCATCTTGACCTCAAGGGACTTGAGTACGGTTGTCGTTGAAATGAAGAAATTTTAGTATCAATAAAAAACGATTCTTAGACATGTTTTTGTTAAAATGTTCAATACTTCATCTGTTGACCCAAAAAATATTTGTCTGGATGGCAATTTCATCAACTATTTCTTTGGTTAAAAACAGAGTGAGGAAATCTATTGGCTTTGGATTATTGCAAAGTCGTACTTGTACTCCAGGGTTTGCGGCAATGAAATTTGGCTGGTCTGGAATGTTGTTTACATGTACGTGGTTACTACTCCAGTTCTCTTCAGTTTGCTCTTCTTCTGCCCCGTCTTCTTCTCCAGTCTCAAGTGAATCATCAAGAACATCATGTTCAAAACCCTCAAACTCCTCTTCATCATCAGAATTAAATAGTAAAGTAAAATCAAAGTTATTTCTTGCCATGTTGACATCGAACATGAAACAAGAACTAGAAAACTTAGTTTAAATAACATTTTATTGCATGATCACGGACTCAAAGTTAACAAAATTTCATGTTATTTCATAACCTAAGAAAATCACAGCATATGAATAGCAAAGATTACAAAATACCTAATAGAAACCTCTTGCTTTCTCTCACAACACGACGCCATCTTGCCGATAGAATCACGCCTTTATGTGCTAAGTTTCTTCAATCACTGTACTGTTGAATATTACGTGAAAAAATCTGGCAAAATAATTGGCTGATTCCTTGACAATCAATCAATCACAGGGTCAAAGATCAGCAAGAAACATGCTTTTAATATGACAGAAATGTACGATAATTTATGTACTACATTAAAAACAAGTAAAGTCGTCTTTGGCACTGAGAAATACAATACCGGAAACAAGTATACTGGTTCTTGGCAGCATAAGGGTTAAAGGATCCTATAAAAATTATAGGATAAATAGGAAATATAGGAGGCCTGGGATGCATGCATGCATGTCTTGGTTGTGGTTAGTAAGATTGAATCCCAGTAACATGTTTTTCAAAAACAATTCAAATTGCCTTTCACAAAAATAGCAATCATGCTTTCAAAAAGGTAACCATGGACCAAAATTCGTGGCATGATCCTGGTTGACTGTACAACAATCTTGGTGCAATTACAGTCATGTAGTGTGACAGTTTTTAGTGGTACTCAGTATATTGCTACATTATTTTAAAACAAATTTATCTAATCAGATGCAATCATTCCCACAAACTTTTAAAACATACCAATACCAATACTTACGTTGATTTGATGGTAATGCAACGTTCCTGTTCATCTTTTCTGGTGTCTGTGAATCTTGTCTCACCAGCTTTAGCCCCAGCGATGATACCTGCTTTACTGACCAGGGAGTCGGTAAGGGTGGATTTACCATGGTCCACATGAGCAATGACAGACATGTTACGGATGTTATGTTTCTTGTCCATGATCTCACGGATCTGTGATTAAAGATGTTAAGTATTTATAAAAGAAGGTGAATAAAAGACACTGGACTACAATATAACAAGAGTTGATGTTCCCATGTGTAATTCATTTTTGGCCTGACTCCTGTTCATTTAAGCCCAAGTACAGTAAGGGTTAAAATAAGCACTGAGAGGAGCCTAAAACATTTACACCCAAGAACATTAACTATTACTATTATAACTTTATAGGGCATTTACAAAAGGAATAAAAGGCAATATCTTTTAAAAAATACCATTCTTCATGTCAGTTTTTATCGCAGTTAATTTACTCTTCAAGCACCGTTCTTTGAACTTTTTAAGTCCTTTTCAGGCTTCTTTAGATGTTCTTCCCCTAGTTCTGAGAATTTTGCTTTTCTAATGATTCTTCTGTCCTTTTTGCTTGATTTTGTGAGCAGCTCTCAAGACACAACAAAGAGTCCAGCAAGCAAAAAACGCCACCAAGTGAGCTAACATTTAAATGGCTTCCCATCATTGGCAGAACAGATTATTTTTGGGGTTGTTATTGGCTGATGCCAGCGGGCTCAAACACTTCAGCCGGCTGATTTTTTCTATTTTAGCCTGAAAAATATGCCACAATGCCCTATAAAGTTATCATAATAGCTTTTAATATAGGTGCTTTCTTAGCTAGCTGCACGCACATAGCTATCAAAATTCAGGACAAGGGGTAGGTAGACATTTTACATCCAAGTTAATCATGTGGGTTTTGTCAAGCACAATGATTGGTAAATTCCCAGGTAAGGATGAGATGAAAGGGAACACTTACTCTTGCTTATCAGAAAGAAAATATTTTGTGCTCGAATTTTTTTAGTGGGAAAAATTACATTAGCTGGCTTTGGTAGTTCTATATAGAGAAATACCCTTCAGACCTGACACTGACTTGTTATTTTGAGCCCTGTATAGACTGACCTAGCCAATTACAAGTATACTTCATAGTCAGAGAAATTTGCTAATTGGCTATTGACTATTGGTCATTGAGATTTGGTAATGAATTTCTGTCCAAATGTCTATATTTCTTGTTAACTTATGCAAGATAGATAATTCCTGGTAAGTTACAAGTGGCTACCAATTTCAAACCCAAGAGTGAGTTCTTAGTCTACCCATCATGCACAGCTTTTATAAAGTTACCATGTGTCTTCATGCTAGGTTCCATTCTTAGGGACAAAGTATTTTTTCAAGCTGTACTAATTTTGATCTAATTGTATTCTGCATTGCCCTCAGAAGGACCATGTACTTCATAGCTCATTGCAATAAGCACTGGGATAGGAATTGACCATTTTGACCTTCCATTCATTGACATTTTTAGCTACTGAAAATTAATCTTTAAAATTTATCCAGAATATATATTTTTAAAATGTCTTGTAAGTGTTTTACTGTGGACTTTGTGTATCTTAGAAGCAAAAATACCAATTTCAAATTATCCGGATTAGCACAGAAGTGGTCCAAATTAACTGTTAGAACACATTTGATGAAGAAAAACGTTATCAAAATTTATGATAAAAAATTACTTTAAGTCCTAAATTGGGTTAAAAAGAAAGTGTGTTATCCATACCATAGTTGTTCACGCAAACTATGAAAGATCTGTATTTATTCAGTGATTCATATCTCAGGGTCTTAATGTATGAAGACCAAAATTAAGAGCAACTCATTCATAATTGCTAGTTTTTATGGAAAAGAAAGTTTATTGATAAATTAAATTACAATTTTACAGTAACAGGAGATTTTAATACGACGCAATTTCAAACTCCTACGTAGTGGCCATTTTCGATCGCCATTCAAATACACTTTTAGCTTGCCAGTCATTACGCATTTTACACGCTAGAGAAAATAGAATATCGTTCGTCTTATGCTATATGATTTCTGGCTGAATGAAGCTAGATGTACAGAGAGCCTTTTGCTGAACTAGATACCGGTAATAAAAAATAATTCTTACCTGATCTATCGTGAAGTTTACCTAATAAACAGCAAAGAAAAAAGAATTAGTAGACAGCACTATATATTGTTTTAAAGAAACAAAATCTGTATGCAAAACAAGAGACTGAATAAAGAGACGTGGCAAACAAAATACTAAAATGGCGGTTTCTCTAAAGAAGCTTCACGAAATTTAAGCTTTTTAATAGAAAAATCCGGAAATTATGACCTTTTTCTCTGTAGAAAACTTCAAATGAAGTCCGCTTGGACAGGATTTAGTGAGATTGAGAAAGGATGGCAACTTACCATCTCGAAAATTAGATTTTTTACTCGCCGCCTCGGCGATTCAACCTTCGATGATAGACCACAAGAAGAAAAAGGAACGATTAAATAGCAATGTTGCACAATCAGTCGCAATATTCAGCCTCGTTCCCGTGAAGGTTCGGCTAGACAATCGTTTTCCAATCGATATCTGTTCGTCAAATTTCCACAGGAAGCCCAAATCATGTTCTGAAGCCCACCGTTTGTTGTTCTCCACCTAAAGAATATCGAATAACGAAAAACCCCTAATTTCGTTCCCAGAGCAGCCCTTTTACTTTCTAGGGATAGATAAAATATTAAGTTTTAAAAATCAAAATTTATTCAGAAAAGGAATCGGACTAAGTATAAGGGAATAAATTTTGAAAATAAAAAAGGATAAAAAAATGTTGAGCGATTTCTTCTGGATTCGAACCCGCGACCTTCAACACAAATACGCTCGCAAAGCCATATTACTCATGTAAAAACCATAAGTCATAACGTACAAGTGCTGAGCCTGGGCTGCCTGTGCCTGGATATAGGTGTTCTCCCTTTTTACGAGATGGGGTTGTAGTACGTATTCCTTATATGGTATTATTTGACAAGCGAATATTGGCACCTAACAAAGCGATATGAAGCACTAACAAGCGAATCCTAATAAGTGTATCCTAACTAGTCATACTTATCAGTAACGGGATTGTACGGTGGCTCCAAAGGGACATCCGAGATAGAACATAATGTACGAGATAAATCGATCAAAAAATACGAGATACGGAA
>JAAAQI020134995.1:0-12922 GCA_011800005.2 Stichodactyla mertensii
GAACTACAGAGAAATGTATGTCTGGGGGTAATGCCATACCCCAGACATACATTTCTCTGTAAATTTGGCAATTTTCAACTTAAGTTTTCTCGGCCACTATAACACCTAACGTAATGACTCTTTGCAGGGTTACTAAAGGTGAGGTGCTCTTTCTAGTGCTAGTATTAATTTTTCACTCAGTTAAATTTTTACTCATTTGAATTTGTGGCCACCATTTTGGTAAAAGGTCTGTTAGAGTCAAGATAGGCAGAAAAATGTATAACAACAATTATAAATTTTGACTATAACTTACTGTTAGTATATTCACAATCATCTTCAATATAATCCCATATCTCTGGTGCTGTCCATCTTGCTTGGAACATGGAAACCATCCCTCCACTGCTCAGGTGGATTCGACGAGACAAACCAAAATCAGCAAGCTTAACTTGCATGCTCCTGATGTTAAGCTGTAATGAATTTCAGTACTAAACGTCTGGTCAACAAACATCTGGACTTCTTCCAGTGACATTACAAATTACTTAGCAACAGTTGTTATATGATCATGAAATGTGATTGTCTGGGTGAGAGTAGTCTTGAGAAAGACTGTTGTTGGTTTTGACTAAAATGTTTCAACAACCTGCATGGGCAGAAATCATCTTCGGAGTCAAGTGAAGATAACTAGACTGTGAAGGTGGCTTTGGCTCAGGTTGTCGAAATGTCAGTCAACACCGACAACAGTCTTTCTCAAGACTACTCTCACTTGGATGATCACATTTCACAATCATCTTTCACTCCTCGGTTCAAACCATTCACTCTTAACAGTTGGTATGCTCAATTTGCCTCTATAAAAATTATCCTGAAATATGAGCCTAACATGAAACACAAAAGTAATACCTAACATTCCACTGAGAAAAAATACATAATTTCTATTGTATTTTCATTTTATCCTCATTTTTGTATTTTTGAGTGTGGTCTATTTGGAGAACAAGTGCAGTAATAAGATCAAAATAGTTGCACATAAAAAGATCTGACAGTTTTCCTATGGTCTTAAATGAGGTCTTATTCTGTGTGATTGCTCAAACCAAAATAAATAAAGTCAGCTATTATGATATTTGTGGCTGCATGCATGGGTTATATCCCAGAAAAATGCCTGATGCAAGCTTTTTTTAAATTAAGATAATTGCAAGACATTGAAATTTCTTTAACAGATGACACCTTAACTCATTAAATTGCCCTTTCAAGTCTGCAGGTCATTCTCTTTCAAGGCTGGGATGCAATCTGATGTATACTATATTAAATATATCACATGGCCATGCAAGTGCATCACAAATAAACCTCATTAATTGTCTTTGCAAGGTTCAACAACAATGCACATGTCATGCACATAGAACAGATTTCATATGACTGTGAAAAAATTGCAGCATGATCAGTGCCGTAAACATGCCCTGCCTCAACTGTAATGTGTTTTCTAGAATTTTGATGTGCCTTACTGCACCTTGACTGTGTTGTGACCGTGTTCATGCTGAAACCTTTTCACAGTCAAGTGTACCTTGCACCTTCAGTGGAATGCTTTGTATTTGACCAGTGAAACAATGTATGGAAAGTGGTCAATGAAACAACATGGGTCATTCACAACAGGGCTAGGCTCAGCTCTTAGGTGAATGCCCAAAGATGGAATTGAAATTTAGAAGTTGGTTTTTGCTGAGGGAGGAAACCAGAAAACCTGGAGAAAAACCCTTGAAGCAGTAGGAGAGAACCAACAAACCACTCTACTCACATGAGATAGTGAGTCCAGGAATTGAACCTGCAACCCCAGCTGGAAGAGGCAGTGCTTTAACAGGGCATGCCACCCATGCTTCCCTAGATTTAACAGCTCTTTACTCAGTGCATATGACTTCACAGATTCACTACTAAGTCTAAAAAAAGAGTCAGTGTACAAACCAATATATTGTCAGGCTTGAGATCTCTGTGACTAACAGGAGGTGTTAAGCTATGCAGATACAATAGACCATTTGCCATTTGTTTTATGAAGTTCCACACTAGACCAAGAGGCAGTCCTTTGGATTCAGGTGTTCTCTGGCTCTCTACATACTTATACAAGTTATTAGGTATGTACTCCATCACTATAAATGGACTTCCGGCCTTAAGATTTAGATCTTGAATGTCTTGCTCTAGAACATCCATTCCTCTGAATGCAACAATATTGTCATGCCGGAAATCCCTGTTGGTTGAATAAAAGGTAGATATCTAAATTGGCATGGCCATGCTGTACCATGTCTTATGTACATGAACACTGCAAGTCAGGCTGCACACATGCATATATATATAATAAGAAGCAATTATTAGATGAGGTTGCATGAGCATGATATCATAAATTATCAAGACTGAAATCTGAGTGTGTTATCTGCCAAAGTTGTAGGCTGAGGCAGGTACTCTCAGACTTGAGGTCTTGATAATTTATAGCATAATGCAAAAAACATTCAATAGTTGTTTTGTTATACATTTTGAAAACTTAGGAAATTCCTATTTTTACCACACACTAGCACATAATTGCCACCAGCATATAGTGTGGCTTTATTAAATTAGAAGTTAATTAATCTGCTATTTTAAGCTACTGTCAGTGATACCTTAAGAGGTTTCCTTCAGTGAACAATGCCTTGGATTCTTTAAAGTCCTTGAGTACTTTAATTGCCACAATATTTCCTTTCAATTTGGCTTTAAATACATTGGAAAAGCCCCCTTCACCAAGACGGTTCCATTTGGAAGCCATAAGGTCATCTTGGCTTACTTTGCCTGCTTTCAAGCTGCTATTTACTTTTAAAAGAAAATAATCAATAAATAAAATCAAATATATAGCTACACTTTCACAATGTTCAATGACATTTAAAATTCATTTTAAAAAATGTCATAATTAATGAGACTCCCATGTACCAATGTATGGAGGCAGAAATGCTTGCTGGAAAATTTGGAAATGACCTCTTAAAGGTACGGTAACCATAGTCTCATCCTGGCTGACGTGACAGCATTTAAGCTATCTTCTCCCCCCCCCCCCCCTCCACCAGAGGTACCAAAATAACAGCACTCATTGCATGTTTTTATTTACCAGCAAAAATATATGTATCCTAAAAAGTACATTAAGTTAATTGTATTGTGGCCATTTTAGATTTTCAATACCCTAAGCAGTACCAAACTACTGATTTCAACCCCTAAAATGTATGATGAGTCCTCCACCCCTTTTGCATCGGATTAATCCCCTGAAAAATGTGCATTAAATTTTCAGTTTATCTTTCTACTCACTCCAGCACTTTCACCCCCCTCCCCTCCCAAGAGAGTGAGCATTTATATGCAGTGTCACATTCAAAGAGGACGTTGATATACAAGCTAGTCTAAAATAAGTGCTTGCATGGCTTCTGGTTTATCAGGTAGCCTGCATATAATTGCTGACTCTCCTGGGAGAATTTTATAAGGATATATACAAGAAAATGCTCATGTAGTCTAGCACACTTTCCATGCAAATTCTTGTGAAATTTTGTCATGCCATTTCTCCTGTGTCAAACATTTTGAGCTGAAACTTTGCCTTCTTACTATTCTTGAGATGATCTTTTTTCTTCTCTGGAGTTCATTTGATTTAAGTCATGTGATCTGTTGGTGTAAAAGGCTTTGGGAGCATTCATAACTTATGTAGAGGGGGTATTATGATTTTAAATTTTTTTCCTTTACATTTTTTGGAAGCCCCCCTGACATTCCAAGTGAAGTTTCTGACCTTCCAACTCGATATTTATTTATTTATCTATTAGCAATATTTAAACAGGTGGTCCAATTCAGCTGAGGCTGGTTTGAATGGAGGCCTGTAGTAAACTAAATGTATTTTCTAACGGTATGGAATGAATACAAGCATGGTGTTGTTCTAAGGTGTATACCCAAGGGACATGGGATGGTGGATTTATAAGTGAATGTCAGTTATGTAAATCATCAAAGGTATCTCTAAACACCTAGCTACAGTAAAATTTAAAAAATAATAATAATTGGCATAACTAATAAAGAGATGCCAATTCCTATAAGCTGTCTCATTGTAATGAATGTAATTAAGTTGGAAAATAATTTATATTTGAGAGTTAGAATATATCATCAGATATAATGTTTCATCAACCATAATCAATTTTATTGCTTACTAGTTTCAGGCGGATGTTCTGCCCATCATCAGAGCATGGAATGGTAAAAAGCCGTTACAAAAGAAAGAAAGTATGTTTGCAAACAAAGGTCTGCACGCGCACAATCATCGTGCGCTATTACAGAGCACAAGCATTAGAATACATTAAATAAAAGGAAATACAATAAAACTTAAAACAACAAATATTAAATATTTCTAGTACATGAGAAATAATAATAATAATAATAATAATAATAATAATAATAAAATTTTAAAAATATATGTATAAAATAAAAACTAAAACAATGCATGATAACTTTCTGGCAGTTTTTGGCCAGCGCGCCTTTGTTTGCAAACGTAGTTTCTTTCTTTTTTGCGAGGACCGTGGAGCAGGGGAGGCTGAGGGGCTATAGCCCCCCAACAAGTTTTATATATTAATACCAAGTTATCCTTCAGTGGTCGTTAGCCCCCCCAATCATGGTCGTTAGCCCCCCCCAATCAAGATTACACTCCGCGGTCCCTGTTTTGTAATAGCTTTTTACCATTCCATGCTCTGATGATGGGCAGAACATCCGCCCGAAACTAGTAAACAATAAAATTAATTATGGTTGATGAAACGTTATATCTGATGATAAATTATGCCAACCAAAGGAATCTTGAAGCAAGTTCGAATATAAATAACATACATAAACATGACATATAAAAAATGACAGATAGAAACTACTTAAAGAAAAAAGTTAGGTTAGAGATCTTACATTATCAACAAACTAATTCTGATATCCTGCAAACAATAGTAAAAACCATGATTCTCTTGTACCTTGTATTTAATTTTTGGGAAAACTTTTGAAAGCCCCCCCCAAAAAAATAATAATAATAATAAAAAAGAAAAAGAAAAAAAAATTACTGCTGAAAAATCGAATAGAAATACCTTCATCCATGCATACTTCTTTAAATGTTCTGACATTCGCACTAACAGCAAGGAGAATGGAACGAATTTCTGTGGTGTTGTCTTCCTTCACGTGATCTGTAGGCGACGCGAGTCTCAATGCTTCGAGTACTTGGTTTTCGATGAATTCTAATGACTTCAGCTTATTATTGACAATCGCATCGGCAGTTAGATAGCTGAGGTTACTAAGTTGTTCCGCCATATTTTCTTTAAAAACGCAGCAGTTAGGAAAATATTTAATAATACATCAACCTCAACATCATCCGTCATCCATCCAGACGGGAATTCCCCGCCAAAAATAATATGATATAACAGCGAATGTGATTGGTTGTTCATATTGAACTGACCAATATGATGAAGAAATAGAAAATGTAAAAACTATTTCGTCATACTTTAAAAGCAGCTTCAATTCAGCTCGGCCACCATATGTTCTATTTTTCTTCACCCATAGTGAGGCATAGTGAGTGTTTCAGTTGGTTTGACGTCGTAAAAAGACGAAAATCCCCAATTCTGTGGCAAACTGAGGATCTTTGTGCTCGAAGGTGTTAAAACCATAGCTCTTTGGTTTTAAAACAAATACATTTAGAACTGAAACAGCAGCTGGGAAGTGTCTTTGAAAGCGAAATTCGATTTGGAAACTAGAGGATCCGAAAATTACGTATAAACCGAGCTGTACAAGACAACTACCTTCACTTGTGTTTGATAATGAACGGCCATTCAAAAGGTTAGTTATCACACCTCCCAGTTTGTTACTAACAGTGCAGTATCGCAGTTTTGATTATGAGTTACTGGTATTGTCTCGTGTTATGGTTGGCTGGTATTTTCTCATCACTCGGTATTTTACTATGCAGTTACTCGCACTGGTAGTAGTGGTGTCTACTCACAATCAAGCCACGATAGCTTTGAATCTGACCCTAGGAATCGAAGGTATATATGTAATGTAGTGTAAAATTTAGTGAAGTGTGTAACCGTAAATACGCGTTGTAATTGGATCCTTCACTTAGTGTTACAGCATACAGTACCCTGTTTCTTGATTTCCAATGAAACCGTTGAAATGATAATATACACTTAATGTCTGATCTCGAGGGAAAACAAAACTAACTGCTTCCCGAGGGATCGGCATTAAGTGTTTTCTTACATAGCGACACAGAAATGATTCCCAACCAATTTAGAAAATAAAAAGAATTTATTCAGTGGGTAAGCAAAATGTAAACAAAAGTTTTGGACTCTGGAATCTGAAGCAGTTTTCATCAGCTTTCTTGTTTCTGATTCGTGCAAGATATCACACCACGGGATTAAGGGACTGTTCATTAAATATCCCTTGGGGTGGGCTGGAGGAAAAGTAGGAGGGGAAGGGGAAAAATTTCATAGCCCCCCCCCCCTTGGTTCTTTCAACCCCCCCCTCTAAGTCAGCAAAAACCATTAAAGCCCCCCCTTTTTGTGAGAAAATTTTTCAAAGCCCCCTACTTTTCCTCCAGCCCCCCCAAGGGATAATTAATGAGCAGTCCCTAATCACACTCTGATCACGTGCACCTTTTCCGATGTGTAAAAGCTCTATGTTTAAAAGCAATGGTTAATGCTTAGAAGTGCGTAAATCTAGTTCTGGATGCACTTAGATAGTTGGGAGAGCACTCTGGTAGCTAGAGTTGCTCTTGGCTCCACCTCAAGCAACTCTTACGCTACCATCGTGCTCTCCCAACTATCTGCATGCATCCAGGACTAGATTTACGCACGCTAAGCATTGACCATTCCTTAAATATTGGTTGAGCTCTTTTTCGTGTATAGACCAAACCTGTAGGGCAAGGTCCATAAACACGAAAAAAGAAAGAGACCTTAAACCTCTCCCAAGCTTGGTCAATAACTGGTTTATTATTGGCTTGGCAAACAAAATTATAGAAAAATGTCTGCAACTTTTGCTGAGAGGTCCATATGAAAAAAATCTGGACTTTTCAGTAACCAATCAAATTGTTTCCATTTTCATCCAGGCTGGGTTGACTTATAATAAGATTATCAAACAAGGGCAAGGTTCAGATAGGGGAGACATTGGTTAAGTTATTTTTTCATTTTTGTAAGACTTGAGCCAGTAGGACAAGGTTCATACACATGAAAAAAGAACAAGACCAGTATCTCCCCATCTGGACCAAACACACTAGGTGAATAAATGGTTTATTATAGGCATGGCAAAGAAAATTATTTCAAGCAGTCCATAATTTTTGTAGAGGTCTAGATGATAAACTTCTGACCTCTCAGCAACCAATCAGACTGTTCCATTTCATCCAGACTGGCTTGCCATAGAATAATCAGGTCTTTACTGAACTTTTTCAGTTCATCTGTTGGAAGTACAGGGAGTGCAACTGGTTTGTTTTCCACCCCACAAAGGGTACTTTCAAATCTTGAGAAACTGGTAAGTCAAGTAAATAATTAAATATACATTATACTCAAGATCTTGCCACTTATTGGCAAACAAGGATTTTTACCCACTCATAACAGCAGTAGTAAGAGGGTGGGGTAGCAACAAACATGTCACTTGTGCTTACTAAAAAGCTTTTTATATATTATTAAGAAGCCTTAAACAAAGAGATAGAGCCACAACTGTTGATCGAGTTTCCTTTTTTGAATGATCGTAATTTTTGTTTTGTTTATTTCAGCTTGGTCTATTGCCACGTGAATTAAGGAAAACTTCCTGGGAAGTAAGAAATGAGGTGTCAAGGCTTTTAAATCCACTCAAAGACCCTATAGGAAATGACTATCGCTGTGTTGCTTCACGTCTAGGATTTTCTGTGGATGTCATTGATCAGTTTGCAAAAGCTGCTGATCCTACTTCAGAGATGATTAAGCTTTGCAACACTGTGTCATGTAAAGATTTTTTCAGTCTAGTGCATGATATTGGCCGTTCAGATGTGATTGATGATTTATTAAGTCACTTAACACAGAGCAGTAATCATTATCGCTTGCCAACTCAAGAGTCTCTGGAAGAAAAAGAGAGTCTTTCTCAACCATTTGAAGAATCCTGCAGGTGTGTCTAGTAGATATATAATGCTCTTTAAAATTTTTACTACATTAGTGTTATTACACATCTTCAAAATGTGAATCAGCTTCCACTGATCAGTCTCAGTCTTGACAATTTAATTACTCTCAACCTCAACCAGTAACTAAGCTACATGGCTGGTATATTAGAATCTTGGGAGTGGATTTTCAAGTACCTTTATTATAGTTGGTAGGAGTTGTAATCCTCTAGTCTGGACATTTCCTAGCAAACATATATACCTAGGCAGTGAAAGTATATTAAAAGTGTGCAATCAGTTTTCTTAATAATAGTAGACATCTATACTTTGGGTGGTTTTCCCATTTCAGACAACATGTCATTCCCTTGGGTTTTGTTTTTTTGTTTAATCTCAAAAATGCTTTAGAAAATACATTAATATGTATGAGCCTCAAACAAAGAATCTTATTCCCTAGAGTGTGATTTCATGTCTTTTGATACACTGCATAAAATTCAAAATGAGTTTGCTAATGAGAATTTTCAAAATGTTGCAGAGAAATTAAAATTCAAACATTTACACTTTCTGCGGCATGTGTATTGGTTGTGAGACACTCATTTGGGAGCCTTAACCTTGCCATTTGCATGACTCATTCTTCAGTATTTTTCTTGAAACAAAAAACTAAAATTGTCTTGCTTACTTATTGGGAGAAAAAGTACAGCATGTTGTTACTAGTTTAAAATTCTAAAATTTCCTACGTGTGTACACAATGCAATAAAACCTAAACCAAAACAAAACCTATAATGACAACCCCTTTATTTTCTGTATATTTTTTATTTTTCCACAGTAATTTCTCAAAATTTTCAAAGCAGCCTTCTGAACAAGGTAAATAAATTTGACAAATCCATATTTGGCCTTATTGGTTAATTTTTTCTGCTATAGTAATTGTTTTCAAGCTAGTTTCTGTTATTGCAGGTAAAAATGTGCATTAAATTTCATGTATTCTCATACAGTAGTTTTAATTTAAGTACCACAAATTAGTGCCTTAATCAATCATAGTTAAGCTTTAAAAACTATTTTATGTTTACATGCAATAGTACAGTTTTGGTATTAGAAAAACGTTGTTAGTCACTCATGGATGAGGCATGCAAAGCACTTTTAGGCAACTTCAGTTTCTTGATAGGCATTTTTGCCCTCTTTAGTTATTTTTGGTTGCTTTACTCATTGAACAGCTGTCTCCATGTAGAATCAATACTGAGGATATTGTCAGAAGGGTTAGGGGCACTTTAACCCCAAAAGGTGCTATTCATGTTTCTCTATTCCAATGTTTTACAGAGGACTTTGAGAAAGAAAGCACAGCTACATGTATACCCTACGAAGAATCCTGCAACTTCTGGAATAGTATTCCAGGCCCTTATTCTAAGAAGGTAATTCTAGCAGCTTTAATAGACCAAATCCATTTGGGTTTATTTGTTTTCCCATTTCAGACTACATCTCATTCCCTTGGGTATCATTTCATCTTTGTTTCTTGGTAGTTCTTGAGAAGATATATTAATATGGATGAGCCTCAAACAAGGGACCATTCTGAAGGGATTGACATGTTGTCTGGAATGGGAAAACATTGGATTTTTTTAATACTAAAATAAGTGTTTCATGTAATAACATCTGTTCTTGAAAACTAAAATAAAAAGACTGTTTAATCATGTAATGTACTTATGCATTACATGTGGTATCTGGTTCAAGATGCCATTTCTTCTTTAACTTCCTAAGGCATGGAAAGAGGTGATTTGTGAGGAGAGGGGGTTATAGGGAGTATTTTACAGCCTGCAAATGTATCTCAGTTACCCTACCATCAATTTTTGATTTGGAGAGTTTACTTCTACCATTTCCCATGCTTTTCATGCCAGTCAACATTTTTTACTCTGTATTCCCTCCCCTCCTAAACTAAATTCTTGAGGCACCCAGGTGTGTGCCTGGATGTATACGTATAAGTGTATGTGTTCAAGTGGAGGGGGGGGGGATGTTTCAAAAAACAAAAGACAGTAGGGCCAATGAATAATATTAAGGCCTGTACACACTAAGGGTTTTGCTCTGGGAACAGGCTCCAGGGTTATTTTTCTCCATGTATACCAAAGATTTCATGAAAAGGAGGTTGTGACAGGAGTAGAATTTTGTCCCCAGTTCATGCTCCCTGATATTTACTGATTAAATATCAGGGAACATGACCTGGGGTAAGCTTAAACTAAATACAAAATGCTCCTTCATGTTTGCTGGTTGTGCAGAATGACCCTGGAGCTACCCTGAGAGCAAAACCTTATAAGTTCTGTACACACTAAGGGTTTGTTCCCAAGGCAGGCTCCAGGTTTGTGCTGCTTGTTTGTGTGTACCACATCATGCAGCAAGCTCCTGCAGCATGCATGCTCCTTTGTGTGTGCCAGTTGTGTAAAATAACCCTTGAACCTTCTCCAGGAGCAAAACCCTTAGTGTGTGTGTTTTTTTGATTTAATTCAGAAATGGGTAGATTTCTGTGCTGCTATGAATAAAGCTTGCCCAAAGGAAAGTGACCATGGAGGGATTGAAAAGTTCTTATGCAAGGTGTTTAAGATTGATTATGGTAAGGCAAATTAAAGTGGTGATGATGGAGGAGAATATATAGTAGCTGCATGAAAAGTCATTGGAAAGTCCTAGAGTATAGGTTTTTCTGAGGAGGACATGTCCTTTAACACTTTGTAAATAGAACAACAGAGGGTGTAATCCTATAATCCTCAATCACCAAAAGGCAGACATTTTTAGGATTTATTATTTTGTGCTCTTGTCATTTCCTGAATGCTTGTATAACTGAGCAAAGCATAGTTGAGCACAATTCCATTAATTTGTTAATCATTGACAGGTTATTGTGTGACTGCATTTCCCAGAATGCAAAGCAGGCATTCAAATTGGAGACAAGAATGATGGGAATATATGGACTATAATGACTATTGCTAAGGAATAGAACCTTTTTGTGATTTAATCATATTGTTTTCATTATGGTGATTGATCATTTGATTTGGCAGATTCAAGACTTGATGGTGTAGTAAGAGTGGAGTACTTCTCAAGACTTTTGGCTTGCTTCGGCCCATTTGAAGCTGGTGAAAATGGATGTTTGGAAAAGGTAAATGTACTCTGCTTGTTATAAAATAATTTGCACTTCCAAATTTATTTGGTAGATCAACCAGGGCATGCTCATTTTCTTTATGCTAAGCAAATTTGAAGATCAAACTATGGCTGCTGACGTTTTAAATATCAAAATATTATAATCAGGAATTGTTTTTGCTTTCATATAAGCTATATACAGTAACATGGATCCTTACAAAATTTAGGCTAAATCTATAACTAAAATACTTGTGCATCATTTAAGTTATAGAACTTTTAAGTTCTATAACTTAAGTATTAGGAAAGTATTGTAAAATAGAAAGAGTTAAAATTTATTGTAAATTGCTTGTAATTGTAATTACCTTTAAGCGTTAAAAGACTTTTTAAAAAATATTAAAAAATTAGGCTAAATCATTCTTAACTGTGTTTTACTGTAGCAGGGGCAGTGTGGTAGTAAAGACACATCCTACCACTTTGATAGACCTTTACGATGTATGCATGAAAACGAGGCTTAAGGGCCGACAGAATCAAAAATAGAGGCGAAGTTGACTAGCAATGTCTTTTCATCTCACAAATTCTGTACAGCTGTACTGTGATAGGAATATTATTTGACTTTCCGTGCACTTTTCTTCAGATTAAGATTATAAACACAGCTTTACTGGCTTAATATGACATTCTAAAGCCCACTGCAGTACCATCAAGGTTTCCATGGACTGTTCACTGAAAAACCGAAAGTTTTGGTCCAGGGATATCTTGTAGAGAAACTCTGTCTTCACTGTTTGTCATAATCGCAGTCTTTTAATTTACTTTACATGAAATCTAGGCCCTTAGGCCTCATTTTCATGTATATGTTGTAAAGGTCTATCGTTAAGGGATTGAAACTGAAAAAAAGTTGTGAACAAGCAGGGGTGGATCCAGGGCAGGGGTGGATCCAGGGCAGGGGTGGATCCATGGGAGGGGTGCAGAGGTGCCCCACTTGAGATTAGCTACTTACAGGGAATTATGGATTTAATATCTACTTTGAGTGTTTGCATCCTAATCATAAATGGTCTCACCCCTCACAAAAATCCTGGATATGCCTCTGACATGTCCTTTCGAAATCCTACAACTGTACTTGAAAAGTAAACAAACCTTGAATTATAAAGAAAACTTTCACAACATGTCACTATTGAAAAAAAGTTTTTATAATTACTGTATTTTCAAATTTCACATTCTTGTGGTCACTAGATATTTTTAAATTAATTCACTACTTTTAGCTAATTTTCACCTTCGAATAACATTACAAACCATTTACATGTATTAATTTTCAATAACTCATAGAGTAAGTGTAAGAATTGTTCCCTTGGATTGATTAATTTAGTTCTTAAAAAATCCTAGAGTGTTTTCATGGAAATCTAGCTCAAGTAAAATGCTGTTTTTGATATTTTTTTCATCTACATTTAATCCTACATGGTTTTCACCTATGACTACTCTTTAATTATGCCCTATTTGTGATTTAAAAAATTTACACATATTCACTAATTCAGGCTGTTATTTATGAATGTTTTGATGCTGTCATTCAACAGATGTATCAGCTGATTAATAAATCCTTGTCAAAATCAATGGATGGGAAAAAACACAGGTCAGTTTTGAAATAGTTTCTTTACAATCAAAATAAGACATTTGCTTTATTGCGTCATGAACCTCTACTACCAGAATCCCTTGCACACTTTCTTTTGTTGAGTTGATTAGCAC
>JAAAQI020135006.1:0-12921 GCA_011800005.2 Stichodactyla mertensii
GTTCTCTGGAGTTGAGATTCTTTTGTCTTGCCCTCCAAATTCAGCTGCATTCCGACGTGCTGCAAGGGGCCTATTCTCCATGCAACTAGTCTCTCAGTTCAGTTGCGAGATGAATTACAGGAGAGGTGTTCAGAATCCCGGAAAACGTCTCGAAATGTTTGCCGTGTTCGTCAAGGAAAACAGACTCAATTCCAAAGCCATGGCGGTAACAGTTAAACCTAATTGCGAGACTCATTTTGGGTTTGTTACACTGGGCACTTTTGCAACTTGTCTATAGGAAAGAACTCATGTTATAAATTTTTAGGAGCCCCCAAAAAAATGGCAAAGCAAGTTGCAAGGAGCACTGAAGTGAGAGTAACAGCACCTTTATTCGTAGCTCGCTTCAGGTCCAGCCACTGTATTGGAGTTTCATTTCTTGTCCCTCCCACATGGCTGCTATTACGTCATACCTTAGGATGATAGGGCCCAAGTACTATCCAACCACAAAACATGAAGCCAAAGTAGAGCAAGCCTGCACAAACAACAAAACGAAGAACACTGGGTCCTGATGCCCGTAAGGTTACTAAAAGTATCTGAAAGAAAATTGTTTATTGGTTAGTTGGCAGATTGAAACTTGGGGTTCGAAAATGCTACCACGCGACTCTCATTGACCAGTTTTAAAGGAGCTTTGAATCGCCAAAATACTCCTGAATTTGCCTTTTTATTTTCTTCTGACCCTAATCCACCCCTCCCCCAAAAAAAAACTCTATCTAAATGTAGAAAATATTCGTTAATGCCCTCCATTTTTATGATTGTTTTATTTCCTTTTTTGCACGAACTATTTCTTTTTGATGATTGAAACCCAATAATACTCTTTAAAAGCTTAAAGTCATTTTCTGAATTTTGCGGTTATAAACAAAATTTGCTCTAGATGCTGACCTAAAAGGTTTATACAGTTTTGTCTTTTTCTACTTACATTATACTTTTTCATGTACCCAAGGTACCGTAGCACACCCACCCAGGTCAACAGGACCCCTGTGCCAAGGAATATACTGCATGTGTTGTACATAGACAGAACCTGGAGAGTGATAGATCAGTGTTAGTAAACATACACTATCATATGGTAACTGAATGTAATACTGAATCAAAAACTACCACTCCTACCACCACCACCACCATCATCAGCATTGACATCATCATCATCAATCATTACAATCATTATCCAAGTTCAACTGCTGTCACCATTATCACCATCTTTGTCGTTGAACATAATCAACTATGTTGTGGTCACAAACATTATCATTCCAACCCCATCATCATCATCGAATCAAATTCCTTAACCTTGTGTGTATGTGCACGAGTGTGAGTGTGAGTGCCAAGTGTGTATTACTATTTCATTATTATTTATGATTTTCTTAAATTTTGTGTAAAAATACAATTTTTGTGTGAAAAAATAAATCTAAAAGATAATCATTGAATTGAGTCATCATTATCCGATCATTGAATTAAACATCATTGATGTTGTCAAGTGCAACTATCACAATCTTTATCACCAGCATCATCATCATTACATCATCAATCATCATTGATGCACCTAATATCATTGTCATCACCATCATAAATTTTTTGTCATCATTACCATCCTCATCAAGCATCATGACCATCACAATCATCATCATCACCAACATTGTTGTCATTAACCTCATCAGGCAACATCATCATCACTGTCATCCTTGTCATTGCTGCCAAGCTTATACTCTTGTTTCCAAAGCCCACATTCCTCATCATCATAGCTTTGGGTACAAGCTTGAACATGAGCTGTTGCCCCTCTCTATACTTACAGTAGTCATTCGTTCAGTATCTAGATCTATAAGGATCTTGAAGATTGATCCAATAATAGTGCAGGTATCACTAATGACAATCAAGATGAACCACAAATTGATCAGGTCCAGACAGTCCCAGTATGAAAGGTCATCATGTAACTGCTGCTTGAAGAACCGCCTCGTGGCCTAGTGAGTTGAACACAGCATATAGAGGTTACTGAGTGTTACATCAGGATAGAGGAACCAAGGGATATTGTTTGAGTTTGATCTGTGATATTACACAAACTAAGTCGCCAGAGATGTCCACATGACTGCAAAAATAGCAAAACTAGTATTTCCCTATCTGCACAGAATACGTTTGGTTTATAAGATTTTTATTATCATTCCAGAAATAACCCTGGTTCCAGACTGAGGTGCTTGTTATTATTATGAGGAAGGAGACAAGCAGAGAGGAGAGGAGAGAGCACTGCTATACTTTACCTTCACGAGCTTAAGGTGCTTGTAGAGGGATCTAACACACAGTGAAAGAGACACAATACAAATCATAATCACTATGGCATCAACAGCTATGAAGACACCCTTTAATTCTTGGTCATCTGAAAATCAAGAAAAAATAAAGATGTAAGACATTGCAGTTAAGCAGATACTTTAAATATTACAGTTACTACTGATAATTACTTTATACCTGCATCTTTCCTGAATCGAGATTTCCAACATTTTCTGGCATCTGTTATCAAGTTGACTGGGATTTTCCCATCATGATTAGAATTGTCAAATGTTATCTGGAAATTAAAAATTATACTTCTCTAACTCATGAATAATCAACGAGGAAAAAATGAATCATTACTGTGATGATGGTCAAGATACTTGGCAACACCACTTAGCATTGCAATAAACCATTGATTTTTTATTTATTTAATATTCTCTAGTTAAGATGGCATGGGACTGGCATTTTTGTGCTTATCTAAGCTACAGAAAAGTTCTAGCAATCTGCAGAATTTATTTCAAAGGCAGATTTCCATGCAGATGTTTGATTCAATGAAAGGAAAGATTGACTTTCCACTCAGTTATCTTTAACTCCTGAGTAATATTGAACCCATTATCTCCCACATAACAGACTAATGCTCATTCAACTAGGAGATTGATGCCACTTGTGCTATTACATAGTTTTCAGCCTTGCAAAATTTGGTTTAACATACTGTCACATTAAATTCATAACATTGTGGGTCATCTTTGAGGTGAAGTGACTTGATCCAAGCAGCTATAATTGAGACTTGAATGCACCTGAATCAAAAGTAGTAGGAACAGTGTCACTCAGGAAGCCGACATGTATCAAACAATTGATGGACCAAATCTACTTGGGTGTATTTGTTTTTTCCATTTCAGACCACATGTCATTCCCTTGGGCATATTGTTTCCTTGTTTCTTGGTAGCGCTTGAGAAGTTACATTAACATGGATGAGCCTCTAACAAAGAAGCGTATTCTCAAGGGATTTGAAATGGGAAAACATTATGCCCAAGTGGATTTGGTCTGTTGCAAAATTTCTGTGTGTCAACTCGGCCCTTTCTGCTAAAAAACTTAAATACTCATGAAATACAAATTCCTCATGACTCTAGAATGGCTTCTGTTTTCACCCAATCAGAAACCATGAAACTGTAGACTGTCCAATCACACTATACACCAATCTGATGTATCAGATTGATTAGGTACTCACTTATCAAAGTCCTGTGTAATGTTATTCCTTAGAACAAAGCTTGTCAGATTTACATCATCAGGATTTGGAGGCAATAGATTTTGACATACTAATATTTGGTCATTAATCAAGGAAAAACAATCCTCCTCCTTGTTTTACAAGGTTTTATGGTTTCCAAATGTACATGTATGTAAACAATGTCATTGATATTTTGGTAGTTCTTGTGACAGCCATCATCTCTGATAATTACAACAAATATAACAGCTTCAACTGTGCTCCTTTCAGTTAGAGAGTGACTTTCATTTGTGAGAGCTATGCAACTAGGCTAAACAAAAATAATATAGAATGATACTTTTTTTGTTTCCTAACACCTTTTCTTTGCACATCTTTCACATCCACAGCACAATTGCTGGGTTTCATTGGATGTCATTCTAAATCTCAGTAGAATTTTCATCAGCTGAATGACAAGTTTTCAGTAGAATATTCTCTGGTTGAGAGCACATGGTGGTCATGAACGTTTGACCACCATTTGAGGCAGACGAGATTTATCAACTACATGTATTTGAAACCCAGCAATTCATTGCATTAAATTATAAAATACAAGATCTAAATAAAATTACTTAACAATTCTAAAGGATACCCCAGTTAGTCTTGCGATCAAATATGTAAGTATGATTTCCAGGGTCAACATAGCCCTTTTTATACTCGTACTCGCACAGTTGTAAAGGAACTGGACCTGTTTTATTATTGTTCATGCTTGGCAAATATATACCAATTGGTGTCTGTTTGAGGGTGTAATACTGAAATAATATCAGCAGCATAAATATCAAACTTTTTCAAATATATATAATCATAAAAAAGATAAATAGGAAATATGTTACACATATGATATAGTGGTAACAGAAAGGTAGATATAGAGAATAATACATGGGCGCGCGGAGATATGGAATTTATCTTCTAGTGTTCAATTTGATATCTCACGAGTGAGCACAGCGAACGAGTGAGATATCAAATTTGAACATGAGAAGATAAACTTGATATCTCCAAGCGTCCATGTATTTTTCTGTTTATTATGTAAACTATAGTGTTTTCAAGGATTTCTACCACTGAAGACTAAAATTTCAATTGATTGATATTTTCACATGTGAAAATATCGTATTTTTACATGTGCTGAGATACGACATTTCTCAGTGGTAGAAATCCTTGTAAAACACTGTAGTTTATATAATAACAAGATTTATTTGAGGGGTGGGGATGCACCATTTATAATCGTGACCTCGGCACTATAAGTAAATCATATTAAACCCATATAATTGACTTAACTAGCTCATCTCAGGGGGGTGCACACCCCACACACCCCTTCCCTTGGGTCTGCCCCTGTAACAGACTCTTTGGGTGTGAACCCAGAGTCATGCATATTGGCTATTAACTGTAAAGGAGAAAGGGAAGGTTTGTTGAGTTGGTCATAAGTGTAAAGGGATCTCAACCCATCCCTCTCATGGAAAATCCTGGCTGTACTTTTAAGCCACAAAATCTCCAGCAGTTGCTTACCTGAAAAACTGTATGGCGAACCTGTTGGTAGAAATGGTCCTTTGTGAAGATAAAATTTCCATCAGCAGAGTATTTCAAAATGAAAAGATGTCTAAAAGTATTCAAGCTGTTTTCCATGTAAGTAACAACTGAGAATAACTCCTTTCCAAAAATGACGACCTATTAAAACAAAAGATAAAGCAAAATGACAATGACGTTTCGAGGGAATGTGATCAACAACACCTCAATGACTTCATCAGCAGAAAGGCATAAGTTAAAGGCATGCAATACCAGCTGATATCCCATTTATATATTTATGTACATTATGTGCACTAGTGACCAACAAAAATACAGTATCTAGTGTTTTATTTTATTGAACCATGAAACAGCTTCTGGGTTGATCTAAGTCAGGACACAGCTAACTCATAGATTGAATTGGAATTTAGCACTGTTGGATTTTGTGGAGGGAGGAAAACTGGAGACCCCGGAGAAAAACCCTCAAATCAAGGAAGAGACACAACAAGAACTCTACTTACATGAAATGCCTAATCCAGGAATTGAACCCAAGACCCCGTGGTGAGAGTTGTCATTTTTATGGGGGGTAAGCGTTCCCATGGGGAGGTGGGGAGGAGAATATCAGAGTCAGAAAAGCCAAACAAACTTAGTAGAGTATAATGCAGTACAAGATCACCAGTAATAAACTATGAAGAGGCTTCAAGTACCTGAGATGTGACTAAAATAATTTTGAGCATTTGAATTAGTAATTTCCAAGGCTTCCTCCCTCGCTTCTTAAACTTCTCATAAGGATTCATAAAATGAGCTTTCAGCCGTTTTCTCATCAGTTCAATTCCATTCCTCTGGGCAATAAATTCCTCAGAATCATAAATAGAATCGTAATGTACGGATTCATCTCTCAGTAAAGGCTCGTTAACATCATTCTCATCTGTGTTGGTGTTGGCATTGAAAGAACGAGCAAGATGCCTGGATCCACGAGATCCAACTCGAGTAGAAATAAAGTTCATGTTGTCAAAAGACCCTGAAGCACGATTAGTTAATTCTCTCGGCAGTGGAAGAAACGTTTGATCGTCATCATTGGAGAAATCGTTGGCGTTCATCTCTATTTTTTTGGGAAGAAACCATAACTTAGCTTGTTGTCACAAAAGTGAAATGTAAAATTAAAAAAAATCCACTTTCGAAAGTCTCTTTCACATTCGTTTCCACTATTTCACCGTAAGTACTTTCCCTTTGTTCCTTCCTTGCTTTGAAGGTCGGAAGAAATAGGAATGCAGCTTGAAAGAAGTATATTTTTTTGTTGGTTTATGATGTAGTTAAAATAAAATTGTTTGTGTCACGTCGTGTTTCAGTCACGTGCTGTCACGTGGATGACGTGATTCTTTCGATTCCGAATTACTGGCGAAAATAAAGGCGATTGATCAACGATTGTTGTCGGGAAGTAATCGGAAACAGTAAAATTGGTGTATATCAAGATGGAATATGTAATAAGAAACAGAGGCTCTTACAATTCGCGACGAAAAGAGAAACAGAAAACAGCTGTTAATTCAAGTGCAATGAAAAGTTGGACATTTTTGGAACCCTTTTTCCAAGCAGCTTCTGGGTGAATGATAGTTCAAGGAGCCCATCTTATTGGTAGTTTTGCCAGTGTTTTTCGGTTTCTTTTCAATGTTTTTCATCATTAAACTATTTAATTAAAGCCAGGTTTTCCTCTGACACTTCATCAAAGTTGATGTGGAACTACTCGCAGTGTACCACTAGAATTTGGTGTGGGAGTGGTGGGTGTGTCAGGGGTGTAGAGGAGGGGAGGGGAGGGGAGGGGGGACGTTGGTTTTCCAGCTGTAATGCTTACGAAGTCCTTACCATAAAAAAATCATTTTTATTGCTTCAAGGATCGATAATCAGACTAGAATAGTGTAAATATTCCACAGGCGCCATTTAGACAATGTAGTCTGAGACTGCTGTCAAGAAGCATTAAGTTTAAGCATAAATTGAACAAGGAACTCTACTGAACGGCTCTCATGCCAAGGTATATACTAAAGATATTAAAGTAGAATTAAAAAATGCTGGCTTCCTGTCAGACCCTTGAACTTCATATCCACTGAACGAACTTTCGAAAGTAAGATTATATATATTCGTAAGACAAATATTTGCTCGGAACTTGATTAGGTTAGGGTATTGAGGAGAGCTAGCTTTGGAGCGCTGACAAACGACTGAAATGGAAACAGCCTCGACGACAGCCAATTGGAAAGTCTTTGCTACTGAATTACGAGAAAACTTGTAAAACGTGTTTGAGTTGAACGATAAGAAATGAGCAAACTTTCCATCAAAGCACCACATACCCAGTTTTGTATACCCAACACCCCTTTTACTCTACCCCTCTGGTTGAGAATATCCATTTTCAAGTTCCTGTCCAAGAATTTCGCTAGGGGTCCCAAACGGATGAAGAAGAAATTAATAAATGCAAAGGCGCTAGGAAAATAAGAAATCGTAAACCATAGTTTAATCTACGTTCGCTCAAAGAAACTATGCGTATGATTATCATGCAAGTAGAGATCTAGTTTCTGTATGTGAAGAATTATTTTCTGAGTATTTGGTGTATGTTTCAACTTCCCTTCCTCTTTATAGGTTTTCCTTATTTGTATTTTGTTTCAGCTTAATTCTTATCTCAGGATCAGCTGTTAAGGAGGGGGCCTATAACTAGCTGTGCAGAACGAGACGTACCGACTGACCATAATTTACAAGTTCACTTTTCGCGACCAACTAACTACTTACATCGAATCTACCTTTTTATAGTTTAAAGTCGTGCGAATATTCTCACGATGTACTACACTATTATTACGTATAATCTACGTTAACAAGATAAAGGATAAGTACAAAAATTGATGTTGCAAGATCACTAGTAAACTGCAAAATATTTTGTCGAGTATAACTATTTCAAAGTATCTCTGTCGACCATAAAACTATTTTTGATAGGGTTCATAACACAGCTTAATTCTTATCTTTTTAGCTGCTGCGCACCGCTTCGTGCTCACGCAATCGACACATCGACTGTATCGCATCTGAACTGCAAATATGAGTGGGAAACGTACGGCACTGACTAACAGCACGTACCGGTACTGTGTGCAATAACAATGAAATGGTTTCCTATTGTTTTCGTGTGAATCATCCATTCGAAACGCTTAGTTATCGCTCAACGGCAAAGTAGTACGGTGCTGCTACGATACACAAGTTACGAATTTTTGCCGTATCGTTTCCTACTCATACGAAACCCGCTCTATACTCGGTGATAATGGCGCGAAAAATATACGAGACGCTGGAAGGCAACGACAAGATTTTTCCAGAGGAGTCTCAACCTTATTTACGCTCTGCAGACTAATAGCTGATATGGGCAATGCAAGAACCAGGGGGACAGATGATTCCTTAAGGCCCATTTACACGGGCGATTTTTCTGCGATTCTAGCCGCGATTCACCTGCAATCAAAAATCGCGCGTGTGTAACCATGAGTAGCGATTTGAGTGCGAATCGCTGCTAAATTCGAGCATGTCCGAACCAACGCCGATTCATCGGCGACGTGAATTTAGCAGATCGCCTTACAATCGCCTGTAGTTTACATCCGCGATTTTGTATAGCAGCTAGAATAGCAGCGAAAATAGCAGTGCTAATTGCAGGGAAAAAAATCGTTCGTGCAAATGGCTGGGCCTCTGTGGCATTTTCCACCCCCCCCCCCCTTTTTTTTTTCTTTTTCCATTTAGCACCTGTTATCGGTCCAGGCCAGCGGCCCTTAAAATCAGACCTTCACATGATGCATGATGCCATACAATAAAGTCAAAAATGCATGACACTTAAAACAACCTATCTATAAATATATGATCCGTTTAAAGGCAAGGTCTTTCTACATGAATTAGCAAGCCCTGTGGCGGATCCAGGGGGTGATCACAGGGTGCCCGTGACCCCTCCTTCTTACCTTGGAACATCGTGTTCAACTTAAAAAATATATATTTCAAAATTTTGCGCTTTCAGTATTTTAAGTTCAATTTCAAGATTTTTCTTGTGTACGTGGTCCCGCCCCTACCCCAGATCCTAGATCCGCCCCTAAAAAGCCCTTTCGTTAGATCGTACTAAAGGGATCAATGAGGCTGGGGATCGTACCTTCTAAGTTTTTAATGGCTGTTCGAAGCACGGAGAACAGTTCTAGCTTCTTTCTCACTTTTTGTTCTAACTACAATTCTTATTTCGTACCACTTTTAACTACTTTCAGTGAGACATAACCCAAACAAAACTCCCTGGGAGAGCAGCTTTTTTACCAAAAGAATTCTCGATCTGGGAGACCTATTAGGCTCCACAGGTTGATTACCTGGTGAATTCCCCAATTCGATTATCTAATTCTATAATCTGCTGTGGCAGATCAAGGTGGTGGTCAGTCACAGGGTGCCCGTGAACCCCCCACCCCCCTTCTTACCTTGGAACACTGTGTTTGATACAAAAGGACAGATTAAAGTCAGGGGTGGATTTAAGGGGTGGTCATTGGATGCCCGTGAATCCTTCTACCGTGAACCCTCCTTCCTACTTAAAAAACATTTTTCAAATATTCACGTTTTACGGGGTTTTTTTTAAGTTGAATTTCAATTTTTTCCTTGTGTGAACCCCTCCACCACAAATCCTATATCCGCCCCTGATTTGCAGCTATCCCATGTAGTTCTGCAGATCACAAGACTCGCTGGACTACAATGTTGATCAAGGTCATAATCACAGAATACTGAGTCTTAATTTAGCAGTAACGAACTGAACACTACTATTAATTACTCTGGCCAAAGTCATAACTAATCCTACAATTAACTTCGACTGCGGTAGACTCTTAGTGTGTCTTAGCTAGATTGCCGGTTCACTAATAAATCTTGTGATGCTTTAATTCTGACTCGGTTCTGCTGTTGCAAGAACCAACTTTTAGCCAAAACGTACTTAGCTACTCAAAAATTCGGAGAATATCAACTTCTTTACAAAACGATGCATAACTGACTTTGCCCTTCTCGTTAGCAAATTCTTATTTGTTCATTAAAGAACGTCTGACACACGCACAATTTGTGGATCGACTTTGGAGCAAATTGAACCGAAAGAATTGCGCAATTTGTTTCTCGTTTCAATACCGTGTATTCTAGACTCATTCTCCGTCCGTAGAAGTCAAGTGCTTCACAGGCTTCGTGGAAGACCACCCTCATTGCTCAAAGAAAACTATAAACTTTTTGCGCAGAAATTATTTGCATGCTCTTATGACAAGTGTGCTTTTATTTTTTTTATGTTGTTTTTACCCTACCTTGGTGGCCATAATTAATACCCACTTCGTCTCAAATCAGCTGACGAGCGCGTCAAACCCGTGGGAGGACACACGCACTCTACGCTGTCTCTTAAAACAAGCGCCGTTGCTTTCATTTTCATTTGACTGCAGTTTTTGCCTCAGTACGTGACGACGTGGACGCACTCTGACGAAGGTAAGACATTCTGAGTTCTATTACTTATCTCAGGATACTTTTTAAGAGGCACAATCGAGTCACTAACAGCGGATTGACTTGATCGGGGAATAGTTCATGTGAATATAGCAGATTGATAGAAACTTTGGTGAAGAATACGTAGTTCATCTTTTAGTTTTGCATCAGCTTTCGGGCACACTGGTAAGTACATTCATCCATTGAACAGTCCTCTTTGATTTGTCACAATAAAACTAAAGAAGCCGCAAAAAAAATTAATCATAAATAATGAAATTAGCTCAAGGGGATTAACTCCACAAACTTGTTGTCCCGTTCATCAAAAATTATATGATTTCAAACACCAACTTTTATCATCTTTTTCTTAGATAAAACTTGTAACTAAGCCCGCTAGCTGCCAATCTTTGCACTGTCACTATCTCTGTAGCTGCACTATCTCTAGTCAGTATATTTGCCATTGTTTCTGGACCAAAAGTTACAAATTTTACTAAAAATCGATGAAACTCTGTTTGGCGTACTTTTATTCATTTGTCATGAGAACAGATTTGAATTGATTTAAGTTTTTAATTTTATCGTTTTGTCATTTTTAATTATAGATATTAATTTTGGCGCGCTTTTTCTGTCCCGGTTGCCGGGTTTGCGCGTCGTGCGCACGTACGTAGAGCTAGTGACGTCATTCCCAAGTGACGTTAAAAAATCAAGTTCTGAGAAAATTAACACTCGTTTTTATGGATAAATTCCACTGAATTGACCTTAACATGTTCTGCATTCAGAAACACTAGTGTCAAAATCTTGAAAATTTGAAAAATCTGGGTACCATAAGACTCGATCCCAGGGTGGGGACTAAATTCACAAAAAAGCGCCTCCGATCGAATAAGTAGTACTATTAAAAACAGCATTTTGGACAAAAAGAGCACTATTATGCTCTGGTACATTACATCTTATTAACCCCAAAATGTTCTGGGCGTAATTTCTCTAGAACGCAGGGTAAATTTCGTAATTGGATGAGTTTAAAACGCGGCACGATGCCGAGACTTTTAGGTGATAGCCTTCCGTCGTGAACCGATACAGGATAATCCAGTAAAACCGTTTAGGAACTTCGTAAACTCCCGTAAACTGGCCTTCGTTTCTAATCTAATGAAGTAGGAGAAAGATTAACTCTATAACACATTAGTTCTCCCATGTATGGCTCAATCGATAAAACACGAGAAGTGCCAGTTTGTAGAGAAATCGGATTCATCTTAGAGCGCCAAATTCCTTCATCGAATCTAGTTTCTCACCTATCAAATTTCACGATTTGCTTTTCAATACGATACTATCTATTGCAAGTCACATGGCAGTCTTTCATTACCCACCAGAATTTAGTTCCTGCTGTGGTATTTTCCGCTTGTTGTCATGCATTTGCTTAAGTATATTATTGGTAAAAGATAACTGCCAATGTATTATTTCTTACCTCGTGATATAATCTTATTCCTATTGACTGTTGGCGAAATGGACATTCCAATAATAAACGGATGAAACGTTAATTTCGCTGTGTTAGCTCCAATTAAGTTAAGATAATTAATAACAGAGTTAATAGAGGGGTTCCCCTCTATTAACTCTGTTAATAACGAGTGCAATTTTAAAGGCTTAACTTGCCTCAGCGTTCAAGTTCATATTTCCTCCAACTTGTGTGCAACGGTCATCAGGCGAGGCAAGTTTCGCAAGGGTGTTTCAAAGCGCACAATTCGTCCTGAAAGAACAGTAAAGTAAAAGTAGGTTTAACCAACCAAGAGTGTTTTCATAATATAGATTACACATATACTTTAGCCTTGAATTCATTATTTTCCAGCATATTCAAGAACGGCATGATGTAGTGCTACCACTACGGAAATGTATGAAGAGGTCACTGATCATGAGGGAAATAAGACATGAACTTTTCTGGTAATGATTAAGACTTTAAGCATGTTTGAAATTTTTCACATTTTTTCCTACAACAGACTGGTAGACTCGCTAAGTGGGAGTTTGAGATACGCAAAGTCATCACATGACTTCCTTGACGTTCGATGATAACGTACTTTGCAATCTTGAAATTTGGTCCAACAAGGACAGGAAGCTCAATGTATATGAGTATTGAAGCACTGTTAAACTTACTTATCCATCCATCCATTTTTCTCATTTTCCCGCATCTTTATCTATCTATCTATCCATCCAATCACTCCCCCTTCCCATCTACGTGCTCAAACCGTCCTGAGCCATCCACCCACGCACCGTTTGAATCCATCAATTATCCGTCTATTCGCCCAACCACTCACCCGTCCATTCAACCATTCACCCATCCATCGTCCATCCATCCATCCATCCATCCATCCATCCATCCATCCATCCATCCATCCATCCATCCATCCATCCATCCATCC
>JAAAQI020135017.1:0-28685 GCA_011800005.2 Stichodactyla mertensii
GCAAAAGTTTTGTTGCGCAACATATTTTTTCGCTAGAAATCGTTGGTGCAGACGAGGGAGCTTTGCTCCGGGAGCGTATTTCAGGAGCGTGCTGCGGGAGCAAGCTCCCTCGTGTGTACCGGCCTTTTTAGTTTTATGGCCCGTCAAGATTGGATGCGCGCGGAACCTTGAGAAAAGGGTCCGTTACCGGAGAGTTACATCTATATAGTTTTTTCCCCAAAAAAACAGAACGAATATACGCTATTAGTTAATTATCACTGACTTCAAACTCGTTTGACAGTGGAATTATCACTGATTCAGATGCACTAAAAATACAAGGCAGCTCGAATTCATTATTAGTGTGTTCTTATACGTTCCCGCCGTTGACGTTCACATTGACGGAGCTGCTGGACTGTAGTGATAATTCATAATTCATAAATGACTACTAAAATTTAATTTTTACTTTTATTTATGTGAGAAGGATTTTTACAATTAGGTGTATATGTAGTATTTCTATATTTTCATAGACTAGTATTTCTGCCTATTTGAATTTTTCCGTCATGCATTTATAATCCGTTAATACCGTGCACTGCTTCAACGGTCGCTAGGATTAAGGTAGATTAATTTATCATTGTAAAACATTTTTGTTTTCCTAATACCATTTCTCTGCTGGCCAATGGATAAATATTGGTTAACTGAAAATTGTAATTGCAAGAAGATGTCAACAAACGTCCACATAATTCTGAGACTTCCTAGTTCATCCCATTGGTTGAATACAATAAAAGGGGCGGATCCAGAAATTTGCAGGGGGGGGGGGGGGTGGTGTCCGAAGAGAAAAAAGGGACGATATAGTGAAAAAATCCTGTTCTGACTTATTTACCTTTGTACTTAAATTTATTTACATTTAATCTTATGCAACCGTTGCTAAGAAAAGATTCGAGAAACACAAGTCGTGAATAATAAGAATACTTGTATATTTACTGAAAAAAAATCTCACACTTGGCTCGTGGGGGTGTCCGTTACACCTAGGGACACCACCCCCCCCCCCTGGATCCGCCCCTGCATAAAATCTATGAAACATTTCTTGAAAGAGAGTACGAGTGATTATAATTTTTCAAAAGCTAGTTTCCGATATTAACCGTTACCCGCCGAAATTCGTTATTTTTTAAAAAGATATTGTGTCTTCCCAAGAGACTGATATACACCCATTCAGAAGAATGTCCATATTTGGAAGACTCATAAATTGTACTACTTAGTTTTCGCGCCCAAAAAATTCGTTGAAACTTGTCCCGGGAGAGTAATAAAGATTAAATACAAAAGACTATTTACTTTTGATTTTTTTTCTGTTGGTAATACTGAAGTTGTATTGGTCCCTGGTAATCCAGATCTCATGATATATAGTAAGATACTACATACAACCCCGGTATAATCACTCAATATTTCTAGACGAACTAGAAGCAAGATACTTGATCGTATTCAGACATGACCATGATGGTTAAGCTATTCAGTTTATTCTTCTTCTGCCTGGTGTTTTACTCCAGTGGTTTTAGAGTTCAGAGAACTGATGACATGGAGTTGTTCAAAGATGAGCATCAAGTGAAAAAAATGACGATTCCTGGTAAATATGATAATTTTGTTTATCTACCTGTTACTTCAGTGTAGATACCAAGAAAGCTAGGCTAAAACCAGGATGAATTAAGAGACAAACCAGTCTGCCCATTGAAATAACCAGCATCACTTGATGAAACTCAAAGTCTTTCAGTGGATTTTGTTGTATTTAAGAAAGACTAACTGGTAAATTTAAGTTTGTATCAAAAAAATTGATAAAACGAGAGCGACAGTTAAAGAACCGCGCCAAAATGGTGTCTCAGGCACTTTTGCTCTAACCTGAAGCTCTTTGCATAGAGTTTGCATTTTATTATAACCGTGCAGCGAACACTATATTCATCACTATAATTCCCCTCGCTATAACCCATCGAAATGCATCGGGTGAGGCTGCGAATTAAGAATAATGTACACTTTTGAACACGGTACATAGTCTTCCAAAGATTTTGTTTATGAAAGCACAAAAATGAACAAACAGTGACGGTACCAACTCACCAACTCGCCAGCAGTAACTGAGTTCTCCTTTCTTCTTGTTCGTGATTTAACCCTTACTAATTTTTCTTGGTTTGCTTTCACAGAAAGAAGAGATAATCTTTTGGAGATGATAGCAGAAGGTAATGACACATTCTATAACTTGAAACTGATATAAGGACATCAACGCGCTTAGCTTCGTATCATTTTTGATTAACATTCGGCATACTTTGTTAAATTTGAATGTTCTCATATTATATCATATCTTTCACACTCGGCTTTAAAGTGGTATACAGAGAATATATTAATCTATGAGTATTTTTAATTTTTACAATTGTTTTGGCGCCAAAATTTATGGAAAATCCGTTAATCGTTTAACATTCATTGTTCTTGGTTTTGTTCATTGCAACAATAAACATACAAAGACTTGGCCATCATTATTATAATAATATTACAGAAATAAACTGTAAAAATAAAAGTCAATTTCCAATGACTAGTTCAAAATTTGCGATCAGAAACTAAGGGGGCTTTTATTGATGGGAGAGTCTACCGAGCATGCAGGTGTGATTTAATATATGTATAGGAAATTGACACCGTTCCAGAAGAATTTATAATTAAAAATACAAGCGGTTTTCATTAATTCTTCGAGAACTAAGGTATAAATTCCTATTAATATCACATCTACAAAAAAATAAGAGCTTTTCTAGTCCTGGCGTTGCGTGACATGAGCCTGGACACTGCAAAGGTCCCAGATGAGTGCAATTAATTAATTGCAAAGTGAAATTAACTAATTGCACTGTATTAAGAAAAAAATGCACAGATCAATAGCCAACTATCAGAATCGAGAATCTTTTGTAGGTGTGATATCATCATAGCTGAATACAATGAATTTTTCCTCCCTCCGCAAAAATCAACATTCTAAATTCCAATTGGATGTTTCAGTGGATGAAGAGCCACTCTGTGGAAATGCCACTGCCAAATCCGTTATTATTATTATTATTATTATTATACAATGAACAACACATAGACAATGGATAGAACTTCGATAGACCACAATAGATTTTATGAATATATTACATCAACTAAGTGCTCAGTAGATTCTCCCTTGCATTGATTATGGTGAAGGTGGGGGGTGGGGGGGGTGGGGAAAGGTGTCGTACAGAATTACTGAACATGGCTGCCAAACATTTCATTACCTCCGTTCTTAATGATCCCCGCTCAATTTTGCCGACCTCTTCCCCTCGCCCACGTCATAATAAATTGAAAATCCTTTAAAATGATATAATATCCCGGTTTATACCAAACACACGTGCGCATAATCAAGATTTTGATAATGCCATACATAAATACTTTTACTACATAAACTCGGTACATTTTATTTACCTTCAGATGACGACGAACCAGAAGCCATCAGCAACACTTATCGTCTTCTAGATGCCGTTATGCTGAACGAGGGTAAACAGTCATTCATAGACCCTTTTCGAACACAAAAGTATACTGTTCACCCACGTAAAATCGGGAATACTGAACAATATGTGGTGGACCTCCAGATTCTTGAATTCCATAGCCTGGATTCTGGGTTCCGTACGTCGCGCAGAACCAGGAATGGCAAGGATTGCGGAATTTAAACTAATTACCTGAAATGGGGCAAAATAGTTATTTCTTTTTCTATAGACCTTTTTCTCAAGGTTGCGTGCGCATCCAACTTGACGGGCCTCTAGTCTGAAAAACGCAAATTTTATGAATTTGAAAAGCAAAAGGAAAATATTCAATCTTACAGAATTTTTTTGAAACATTTCATAAAACTGTATGACAATTTTTAGCATAAAACTTGCGTTCTGGTGTCGTGGCCCCGCGTCCAATTTAGTATTGGATTTGAATGAGCGCGTAACTTTGAGAAAAGAGTCTATTGGTTTACTCAAATAATTGTAAATTTTTATACAAAAGATCTGAAATGTGCATTCAAAGCATTTCCTGAAATGCTGATTGCTTTTCTCGAATTCAATCATTAGCAACCATAAAGGGAGGTACTGTGGAATGGTTTTATGGTAAAGGCCTCGTCGTAGAGGTAAGTTATATCTAATCATGCATAAATGAATACTTCGATCATTTTGTTAAAATAACGAAACAAATTAAGATAGCATCTAAGAAACGGAAAACAAAATAAAGAAAAGAAAAAACGAGAAGAGGAGAGGAAAGGAATTAAGAAGGGAAGGGGAGAGGAGAGGAGAGGAGAGAAGTCAGGTCAAGTCCAGCCTAACTGGTTACCGCTATTTTCGACAATTTTTTTTAGAAACAAGCGTGAGAGAGAGGGACAAAGAAAGACAGGGAGAGAAAAGGAGGGAAAGAAATGAGGACAAGAGCAATAATAATCACTGAACTCTATTTTTCAGTGTATCGATGGAAAGAAGACAATAAAACCCAAGTGTAGGTGGTCAGGACTTGTCCAAGAAAAAGGAGAAAGTGAACCAAAGTTGGAAAAACTGCAAGTGATCGGCAAATATTGTAATAAATTAAATCTTATCAAACCCGATCCCAAGGTGGTCGACTGTATTTCACGTTAGCTTGGGGAAGAGAACGTTCCTTTCATGTTCCATCAGAGAGAGGAAGGTGGAGAGGAATGTATTACTATGGTGTCTGAAATGGTTGTAAACAAATTTTGGAGGAAGATATATTGGTCTCTCTTGTAACCCTGAATTTTTTGTGACCCCCTGTTTTTTTATTGGTTCCTAAAACAAGACACCGCCCCCCCCCCCCGATAAAAATGAACGATTCTTAATTTAATGTAAATGTATCAATGTAATCTAAAACTGTATCTGAAAACTGTATCTGAAGTAGTTAGTCAACAAAACTGCTGAAAATTGTGAATAAAGGAATAATAACAATGAACTAAAGAAACCCTTATAGTCCCTGTATTTAACAATTATTCCACGAAATCGAGTCGTACATGAGCTCATAGCCGACGAGCCGCGTAGCGCCGGGTCAGCTATTAGCTATGTACGACGAGATTGAGTGGAATAATTGTTTTATTATATCTACATCCACTGGATTGCGAGAAATATAGAGTTTTAATGATTTTCAAGTTTAAAAAGTGAAATAACGTCGGCGAAACGCTCCGCCATTTTGTTTACTTCTCCACTCACGGGATATGAGCTGATATCCTAGTAGTAGAGGAACCAATCAGAGCGCGCGATTGCTCATAATATTGATTATCTAATGATTTTTTGTCTTATATGCTACTATATAGTACGTGGAATATAGCTGTTATTACGGCTGCATACAGATTATATGCAAATGAGCATTATGTATTGTATTGACCCGATAGCCTCACTTGAATGATTCTTAAAACAAAAGATTATCTCATTGCGGGCTCAGTTGTAATAGTCTCACAACGTCGTAAATAAATACATTAAATAAAAGAAGAAACCACTTCTAAGACTTCTCACTTGTTCTCAAATGCTTTGATAATGAACGCGTTCCCATTGGCGCCATAATTCTGAAAACATACCGAATATAAAAGCAAAAGAATCAATTCTTTCCCCTTCTGCAAAGTAGTTGATTGAAAGAATAGCAGATGTTTTGAAAACAAATAATTAATCCTAATTATTTAAAAATAAAGGAGATTTGTCAACAATTGCTCTACTGGTGAAAGAATAATTTCCCGTATCATATTTTTGTCGATGGTTCGTCCGAAAGTTTGGCTTTAAATAAAGAAAACTTGTCAAAAAAGCATCCTGCTTCATGTTTCATGGCTTCCACAAATCTTGTGTTTATAGATTTTTTGGTTCCGGCAATAATTATAACGCGGGAAACACGACAGCCTTCCTCGACTTACAGTCACCACAACGCAAAAGCGTGAAGCCAAAATGGTTGATCGCAAATCCGAGCGGCACCTCCCTGGTCTGAGGCAAAAAAGAGCTTTTCTACGTAAGATTATGAGCGTTTTTAACTAAAGACTTCTAACCAGGTTTCAAAGATTATATTACCCTTAAATCTACATAATCTGTATCCCATAGGCCTTTATCAATTAATATCTATGATAAACATTTGCTGTTTGGCACGGAAAGAGGCTAAGTACCCATATATTTAGCTGAGCAGATCAGATTTCGAGTGGGAAAGGCCATGGCAAATTTGTAACCATACCGTAGCTGTATCATACTTTACTGTAGTAGCTGTAACTACGCGTTGTGCCGAATTTGATGACTGACATGAAAACAATGGGAAGCCATTTCAGTGCTACTGCACACCGTGTACGTGCTTGTAATTCAGTACCGTACCGCGTTTTCCACTTGTGTGAAAACCGTTCTATCCTCACAAAGTGTTATTGCAAAAACACTCTTCTAGGACTGTTATGCATAAAAAATAAATAAATAAAATAAAATAAAATAAACCCCTAAGAGAAATATGACGGCCAACTGGACAAAAAACTCACTGGACAAGGATGCCATAACCTTTAGACCTATGCGCACTTAGCAACAATACCATGCACAAGCCACTGATTAAAAGAAATTTTGAGAAAGACCACTGTAATATATACCAGTCATATATGAAAAACTCCGCTACGAACACTGTATCGCTAAATACGAGTTGGGCTACCCTGTGTAGACCAGAATCGAGTCCCCTGGGACGAGGCTTTGTTGGTTACCTAGCAACCAGCCAGGCAATGTAAGCAAAGAATCAAGATGGACGAAGAAGCAGTTGGAGCAACAGATAATATCGTCACTGAATTCGCTACTTATGAAGACTTTCTAGACAGTCAAATTACTCAAACAGATCTATATTACTTAGAGGTAGGTCTCTAGGGCTATCTCTATTCTTGGATAGGGAAATTTCTCCGAATATCGAGGCTAAAATTGCTTTAATATTTGGGCTCAGCTGTGTGTTTTTTTTAGCCAGAAGTTACGAATGTTTGATCAAAAATTCTTGAACGCGATGGAATTTTTGATCAAAGGAAATAGAACATCCTTTTACTTTCAAAAGATGTCATATAAGAATACATTAACGTTTGTTGTCTTTACGAGCTACCGATCAAAGTAGATGTCACACATAATCGAACACAAAAAATTGTTTGGTACAAAATCAAATCTTAGATATTATTTAGCTCAATTTTGATGGTTTGTTTGTTCTAGGATGAAGAACTCGCCAGACAACTTGTTGAGCTTGGGTACCGAGGTAGTGGAGAGGTAAGTAGAGATCAATAATCACCAACTTCAAATTTCAGCTGTCTGAATGAAGAATCAAAATAAATAAACCTTAACTTACATTCGAAAAGTTTTAATCAAGAAAAATATAATCTCAATTGTGTCTTAGGTACTCAAAAGAGAGGAGTTTGAGGCAAGGAAAAAGGCAGCAGAAGCCAGTAGATTATCAAAAAGAAGTCAGCAAAAGTAAATAGTTGTTTTTTTATTCTTTACGTCAATTTTCATGGTTTGTCTTTTGACCCTCTTGGGAATGGTTGCAAAAAAAGCTATGGATAAAGCCCCTAAAATCCACCTTTCTGTGCTCCCTACCACTGGTCAAGTGTCTAAGCTTTAAAATTTGTTCCTACCAACAGAACGCTAGCTAGTTCTGGTAAAGAACTTAGAGATCCTTTTCTTAGAGCATTAGCCCAAAGAGAGGAGGCAAATCGAAGTGGAAAAATGACTGTAAGTACGTTTACCAACAAAGCAAAAGATCCACAGCTTGATCCCATACACCTAGGCCTGTATCTCTCTAAATTATCTGCCTTGCGATTTAGACACCCTTTAAATAGAACAGCTATGGGGATATGGGCAGGAAGGGTGCATATCGTCAGCCTCTAAACCAGCATTGCTGAAATCAAACAGAGCTATATAATGTTAAATGTCAGCCCTTTTTTAGTCTTATACTCCAGAGATTTGTTTATAGACTTTTGAGGAAGCAAGTGGCTCAGCAATTTACCAGATTTAAGTTCATGAATGGTTAAATTATGAACTTTAAGTCTATTGTATACCAGGGGCATAGTGAGGACCCAGGAATTCGGGGGGCACCCAGAATTTAAAAAAAACCCTCAATCCCCCCTCCCAAAAAAGAAAACAAAGGTAAAAAAGGTAAAGGTATGCATTTATAATGCGCAAATATCTATATGAATATATTCAAATGCGTGGGAGCGCCATTAACGTGATCATCCAAGCCACGTGAAGGTCTAACCATTTGCAGATATTATTAAAAAGGCAGCACCTTCTCCTCAGTTATTTTAAGACCCTGAGTGTTGGTCCAGCCAAGGCTTGAACCCACAACCTCCTGCACAAGAGACCAATGCTCTACCAAATGAGCTAATCAGGTGGCAGAAACAAACAAAGAAATGACAAGAAAAAAACATTTCATCCAATTAAATTCAATCTCTTTTTAAATTTTTTGTTAAATTTAATTCCTAATATTTAATTTTTCTTTTATATTTTGACAATCACCAAAAATTTGGGGGGGGGGTCATGTGCCCCCTCACTATGCTTACTGTTCTATACCATTAAATAGAAAACACCTTCCTTCAAGAACTTATAAGCTTAGGTACAAGAATTCTCAATGACAAATATAAATTGTATGCACTGAATGATGTCTTTTTTCAGTCAATAATTTTCATTAGAGACAAGAATGCAAAAGGGCAGGTAAATATTTTGAACAATGAATAAGATCAACATAACATTTAAAAAAACATTTCATATGCTATGAATAAAATCTTACTCAGAAACTGTTGGAATTGTGGAAGGAGGAAAACTAGAAAAACACAGAAAAAAACTTTACAGTGTATGGCGGGGGAGAGAAAAATACACTATACAAACTCAACTCAAATGTGACATACACAGGCATATAAACCAGTGATCCAAACTTGTAGGATTTACATTGGTTGTATTTAAGTGAATAGGGAATATGTACGTCATGGACTATGCTGTTATTAACAAGTGAAATATAATAATTATCATGATTATTTTTTATGAGAATAATTTATACAGTCATTTGGCTGGTTGGTATTTTCACAATGTATGCAACATTTCAAACAATAAATTTGTCTTCTATTCTAGGAAATTTCAGGATATATTGATTATGCACATAGACTAAAGGTAAGTTGATTCACAAATATGGGTACAAGTCATAGAGTGTGCCAATACCAAGACCCTGGAAATACAATACCACCCCCTTGTCATCCAGTACCATCCCCTTGAGCCTAATACAATACTGTCCCTGGTAGCCCAATACCATTACCAGTAACTCATGAGTATGGCTTTGGTGGTAACCCCTAATATCTCTTTGGTAACCAAGTACTATAACCTGGTCACCTATGTAATACTGTCCCCTGGTACTCCAATACTCATGTGTCCCCTGGTACCCCAATACTGTCCCCTGGTAACCCCATAACTGTCCCCTGGTACCCCAATACTGTCCCCTGGTAACCCAATAACTGTCCCCTGGTAACCCAATAACTGTCCCCTGGTAACCCAATACTGTCCCCTGGCACCCCAATACTGGCACTCCAATACTGTTTTTGTGGTAAAACCAATTCTCACTTCCTTGTACCAGTTACCCCAAATCATTTTAAAAGCAAATATAGGTTGTTTAATTTCAAATTTTAAAAAGTACTTTGGTGGGGGAGGGGAGGGGAGGGCTAGACTTCATATAGTCTTACCCACCTGTAATGTTTGTCATTGTAACCCATTCTTCCTCTTCCAAGGCCACACAGGAAATCCAAAATGAAAGCAAAAAATCTTTCTTTTTGCATGATTTAAATTCAGACAGAAGATTTTGAGCCATATTTCGCTGGAAGAAGACGTTTACTTCCAAGACCTTCAGATTTAAGGTACAACAAAAGTAAATTAAGCTCGCTTGATATTTGTAGTAATCCTTTAATGAATACTGCCTCGGGTACTGCCAAATACCCATTGCATGTAATCCAGTAATCTCATAGTCTTCCTATAAAAAACATTATAATAGACACTGTGCCTTTGAATAAAGTAATTAAATCTAATATAAGATAAGCCTTGAGATGTTATCATGTGCGTGATTAAAAGCGAACGGAGAAGACAAAACAAACAGAATCAGAAATGAAAATCAAGCTTTTACCTGAGAATTCTTCCTGTCGGATTTCAATCTTTATCTCTGCAGTAGATGAAACCGCTGATCAGTACACGTTTAGCGCGGCGCAAAGGAGGATGGGAACGCGATGTTGCCCATGACTTTGATAGGACAGGGACTCTACTCTCTTATGGTGTTATTCCTAAGTTTAGATAAAATTAACAAAAATATATCGCCATTACGGAATTTCATGAGTACTCATGTGCACCTTTGGTATATTATGAATGGATTGAATCGACTTTTTCTCCAAAATGGCGGCCGCAAATTCGAATGAGTTAAAATTCAACTGAGTGAAAAACGTATACCAGCGCTGGGAAGAGCACCTTTATTTTAGTAACCCTACAAACATTCATCATGTCAGGTGTTATATCGGCCGAGAAAACGTAAGTTGAAAATTGACAAATTTATAGACGTGTGTATGACTGGGGGTATGCGCCATACCGGTGCTAATACAATTTTTAAAATTTTAACTGGCATTTGAATTAGCGGCCGCCATAAATCGCGCTCTCTGATTGGTGAATTCTCAGGACCGGCTTTGGTCGGTCCGTATAGAGAGAAACTTTGCCCTCGGTCTCAAAAACGTATTTTCAAGACCTCGTGCAAAGTTGTTCTCTATATGGACCTCCCAGCCCGGTTAATAAGAGGTATGTAGTTCGTTGATGATGGTTTTTACGAAAGATTCGCAATCACAGATTATAAGGAACATTAACGTATTCTTGGTTATCACGTGATTTCATGACCACCAGGGTGACCGACAGGGTGACCGACAGGGTGACCGACAGTTAGACTCCAAGCAGTCTCTCTATTTTCTTGGTCACTGTCTATTATTTCTGTGAGTTAAAGAAACCTCTCATACTTTACCAGCAATCAAAAACGAGACGCGCAGTGATCAAAGGAAATAGAGAGACCGCTCGCAGTCTAGCGTACCGGATTTTCTTATTAGTCTCTATTCAGCATTACTAGGTAAACTCAATGTCTCTGTGATTATCTTCCCACAGGAACAAACCGTCTCAACAAAAACCGTTCAAAATGAGGTTTTTTCCTGAACTTAAAAGAAAAGTGAAAAGTCAAAAAAAGCCTCGCTTTAAAACAAACTCTCAATAATTTCAATTCACAACGTTGAGTTCACATGTTATTGGTTCAGGATTGGCGTTTTATGGACGACTAAACCAGAGAAAAAGAGAGTTGAACAAAGAAAAACAAACAACAGCACCTCCAATAGGCTGAGTGAATCAATAAAACATGATGCACCGTTCAAAGACAAATAGACAATATTAACAGTGGAATACAATAGATTTCATGAATTTATAAAATAAACTCCTTTTCAAAATCTTCATAAAAGCCAAGATGGCGCCTATGACGTCACACAGAAAAAAAAGACATTTACAGATATCACAGACTTATCCTTTCAAAGTTTTATAAAGTGCATTAGTATTAAGCTGCCAGGCGGTTCATTTATTTCTGTTCCACATTTGATTTTTTCATGTGTGGGCTAGCTCAGCTGTCCAAACAGTTTTTCTCTTATTTTAGCGATAACTGGTGTCAGTGTGATGAAAAGCTGTCAGTATTGTAGGCTTATAACTGGCCAGAACGTGTCGAAAGCTTAAGCACCTCGCATGTGTGTCTACAGACTGTTATCTCAAGGGCACGCGCTAGAACGACCCCGAAATATCTTTGATAAATACATATTTAGGGAGCACTTTTCATCAGTAGCACTTATCTTGAAAAATGGCAACTTGACTTAGTGGTTTGCGGTTTCCTTTTTGCTACTCGGTTATGAGATATCTTTTTACTTTCTTAATAAAATCATAAAATATATTAATAGTCAAATAAGTACCAGAAATAAACAGAATATTGAATTCTTTTGATTTTTTTCTTTCAATTTTTCCTTAAACTTAGTGTTCGTTCTTTTTTTCTTCTTTAGTTTTTATAACTGGGAAACACAAACTGCAACTTCAAACCCAACGCCAAACTATCAGGTAAACAATATAAGAAAGAGGCAACAGTATTTTTTTCACCAAATTATGACCAATTTATTATCATTTGAAAAACTCATTCCATTAGCCCTGAAGCTACTCCTTAACGTTGTTTTCGATTTCTCTACTTAGGTCATCGCTGAAAATGCTACTGGTCTTCTTTTTAAGAACAAACGAGACAGAAAGATACTGAATGTGGATCCTAAAGCGCCTACACCGGGAGACAATTCTGCTCGCATCACTATCGTTACACCAAAATACATCCAAGTAGTAATGTATGATCACATAACTCGAAGAAAAACCTAGAATATTATATAATAATTGAAGGAAATTTAAGAATATTTACTCAGAACTTTCAAAATTCGATGCCTAAAGTGAGCTTGATAGCAGATATTTTAGAATTGTCGGCGATTAATTAAACAAACTATCAGTTATAATCCACAAGTATTTTGCAGACAGCTTTTATGGAGTACTTCAAGTTACCACTTGAATATCTTTCGTAAAAGTGCCCTCTAAATTTCAGCTTTCCTTTTTTAATTTCCGAATGAATTTGATATATTTGAGAGTTCATTTTTGGCCGAAGCAACAAGAAGCCAAAATAACTTTCTTTTTTTCTGATTTGAAGGAGAACTAGCCTGACGTTTCTCAAATCTGATGAATGATTAATAAATAATTGTAAATGCATGGGAATAATGATAATATTAAAAGAAGTATTAGAACTTGCGATTTCATCTTGTTCTTTCCGAATTATCCTATTTAAAAGGGAAAATACCGTTTATTTCTCATTATCCTATAGACAGATGTATTTAATTCTAACGAAATTCAGTTTGGGAGGTTTTGAAATATCATATCAAGGCAGTTGGGTAAACTAAATTTAACAGTAAATTTTTCGCTCCTTGTGGTCTATCGCAAGTCAATAATTGTAGTTGTAGTACTCCAGTTTCGAGCTCTTTTTTGCACAGCCTTAGTCTTGAATATAATTTTATTGCCAGTGAAGATGTTTACAATTAACCGCAAAACCCGAAACATGTTATACAGGGAATATAAGAGGCTCCAGCGTTCGTATTTACAGACTGGAATAAAACCTCTGGTCCGATCTCAAGGGTAGAAGCATTTGTATTGCCAAAAGCGTCAATTAACAAGCGACGAGTCAGGACCGTATGACCGATAGCAAAGCCGAAAGTATTAGCGGAGATTTAGGGTACACCGATTTGAATTTGGGAAGCAAAGGAGCCTGCCATCTTCTGAATGCATGAGTGGAAAAGTCACCGAAGACCTTGTGGTCTTTCACTGTTGCTTTTTGCAGTTTCGGTTGTGACAAAGGTTTTTGAAATAGGTATTTATACGTGAATTCTGTGCCTCACCACGGAATTATAGAATATATTAAATGCTATTGAAAAGAGAACTTGACGGGAGAATTCACATTTATGGATAACTGTAGTGAATGAAGCTAGTGCTAACAGGTTTAAGGATATAGTGGCAATGCGTTTGAGTTTGTTTCTGGAATTATTCATAATGGCTGCAAAGTATCAGTAAGGTATAACAAACTGCATAAAAGGACGGAGCAAGGATTCCCATTGCCGGGGTGGGGGACGAGGTTGATTACTCACCCTCCTCAATGTAATACCCGGCTTTGAAGGAGAGGTTAAGGCACTCAAGACAACTCTCCAAAACTGCTGAAAAGGCATAAATTTACTGCAATTTCCCGGTTGGTTTTTAGCTGTTCGATGAACCTTATTATATACCTTCCTTTCTTTCTAAAACATTATTTTCTCCACAAATTGACGGGTAGCTTTGAAATTCAAGCTTCAAGAATCCCGAGCTATTATCTATATTCTAACTGTCGCCAAGCTGTTGCCAGCACTTCCACCGCAAGATAAAGTCCTTGTAATTCCCCAAGGCTGTCAACCCTCGCACAGATTTGAATGACGAACTGTGGATCAACCAGAAATCCGGCTTTCTCCTTTATCAGACACTGATTAATGACACAGATTAATTTCTACGTTAATTTCTACGTGGTATTATCATAGCACTCGAGGAAGTCAACGCAGGAAGCTTAAACTAGAAGAAAGCAAACACACTCTGTTTTGCTTTATTTCCATTTCAATTAATGTGACTGAAAATTCAGCTCGAAAAACGGTTGAAGGACGTCAAGCTCGTTGCTGCCTATTTGAATGTCAACGCAAAAAGAAATACTTCAAAACAACCATGAATAAAAACAAGTGATGTAGTCTGTAATTACTGAATTTCAATCAATATTAGTCACATTTATGACATCATTTGGTCTTTGAAAGTTGCCGGCTTAAATAGAGTACCGAATGATCGACGGCACTCATATCCTTAGTCTATCCGGGTACACCTGCTAGTGCTGTCCTGCTGGGAGTGAATGGAAAGAGCCGGCAGAATTTAAGTTTAACCAAAGCAACCTTAATTCATTCTCGCCGTTTGCAAGCAGCAAACCCGGACTGAGTTAATGACCTTCTGAAATTTTACTAAGCAGCAAAGCCAACTCCAGTTTTCCAAGGTACGAGATTTAATAGCTTTTATCGATTATTTTAATCATCCCTACTTTCTAGGAAATAGGTATTTATTGGGTTTTTATTATCCTTTTCCTTCAGTCATTGTTGCTTTTGTTTAATTCCTGGTATCGTTCCGAGTTCTAGTAATCTTGAGCCTTCAAGCTAACTTATCAGAATGACATTTCCCACGCTTTCTCGATTTTTCGACTAGATGTACATGGCTTGAACAACCTTAATTCGGCCTGAATGTTTTATACGTTAAAGTGATCTTTGATTACAGCAAGCAAACACGTTTCCATTTACTAAGTTGCCCTATTCAGAGAAGAAGTCAACGCCATTTGGTGATAAATGTTTGAATTTAAACGGTATTTATACACACCTCAAGTTAAATACCTTATTTTTAATGAATATCTCGTAAAAAATGTCTCGAAAACACAATTAATCATTTCATTTAGCTGTTATTCCGATAGTAAATTAATGAGATAGTCAACAGTAAGTTGGTTTTAACCTCGTTTATGAAAAAGAAAAGTAGGGTATCCTTTGAGCAAATCTAAAATAGCAGCTAGACGAGTGAGCATTAATCACTGTAAACTGAAATGACGAGTGTTTGTTATCTGTCGACAACGCCCGTTCAGTCAAATCAACTAAAGTTTGCAAGCGGAATACTTTGTGTTTACGTTTTAGCTGTTTGAAGTAGGAATCGAAGAAGATCGAATCAAAGACAGTGTTTATCGATCCAGACTGAAAAACTAGCTAAAAAACGATTGCAAAAGTTAGAAGAATGATCAAATTGTCGTTTGTTTTCAAGTTGGTTAGTATCATTGTTATTTAAAATTAACTGCTTTTAGAAGAGTTTATTTTTTTTTGAATTGCATTTAATTTTCAAATCACATGCACCTGTCTCAGTTCCTATGTGTGTGTTTGTTTTGGAATTTTAATATTTTACGACACGCAAATAAACTGGCTGTAAATGGAAGAGGTTGAAATTGGTAAAAAACATATCCAATTAAAAGAGGAAAACGAAACCGAAAAAAGAATAATACAGGAAAAATATGAAAATAATGTTTTTATGTAAAGCGAGCATTTGGGGGAGAGGGAAGCTTTAATCGCGTCGGAAGTGAGAACAACCAAGTAAAAATTTAAAAAAAATATATGATAAATATATATAAAAGGAAAAAGACAGGAATAAAGAACGAAAGAAAGAAAGATATGGGGGTGAAGGGGGGGAGGGATTTTAAAAGAACCAAAGATTCTTGAAAAATATGCAGGTATTGAATTTTCCATCTTACTTGGACTGCAGTCCGCATAGCTGTGGCAATATTCGCCCTTGAATCTGAGGATTAAAATCATCCAGAACAAGATTGCTTGAATACCAAAAAATCTCCGGAAAAAAAAAAGAAAGAAAGAAAGAAAGAAAGAAAGAGAGAATTAAGAAAGAAAGAGAGAAAGAGAGAAAGAAAGATACCGGGGGATTAAGAACCAAAGATGAAAAATATGCAGGTGTTGAATATTCTATCTTATCTCGACTGTGGTCCACAGCTGTGGCAATATTCGCTCTCGAATCTGAGGATTATAATCATCCAGAACACGATTCAGCACGAAAAAAATCTCCGGGGAGAGAGAGAGAGAGAGAGAAAGCTTCACAAGTCCACTCTTCCCTTCACACGAGATTGTGTTTTTCACTATCTAGTACACGTACCGGAACAAATGATTTATAATTGCCGATAAATGTATTTAGAAAAACATTTTAAATATCTTAGAGCCAAGACAAAATTAAACCCAGAATCCGTTAGTTTTCTTTGCAGTTTCTATCGATTCGCAATAGACCTTATTCGCTTGGGCGTATTTGTTTTCCCAATACAGGTCACGTGTCATTCCTTTGGGACTTTTTCCTTTGTCTAACGGTAACGCTTGAGAAGATACATTAGTATGGATAAACCTCAAACAAAGAATCGTATTCCCAAGAGGTCTGAATTGGGAAAACATTACGCCCAAGCGAATAAGTTCTATTCATTGTGGAGTAAATATCTTCGCACTATATATGTATATAACCTTTAATTATTGCTAAAGCGGATTTGCTCCGCCTAGCTAACTTCCTATATTGATTTTCGATCATTTAAACATGTGATTTCAATATAAAAAGCTTGCTATTGAGTGACTTCACGCACGGGAAATCCAAAATAATCAAATAATCGATCTAAGAAAGGGTTTTCATATGTCGGAAAAATCCCAGACGGTCGGGGATCCTGATATATACCCGACCATCCCCGATATTCTCGACTTATGAAAACACGATCAAGTGACTTAAATTACTGAACATCTGGGACGGTCGTAAATAAAATGGGAACGATTCTATTTTCCCGATTCTGTTGAGGACCGTCCCACATGGTCGGTGATCATAAGTCACTTGATCATATTTTCAGAAGTCGGGAATATTGGGGACGGAAAATCGGGAACGATTCTATTTTCTCGATTCTGTTTAGGATCGTACCAGATGGTTGGTGATATAGTCACTTTGATCATATTTTCATAAGTCGGAAGTACCGGGGAAGGTCAGGTCAATATATCAAGGTTCCAGACTGTCTGGGAGTTTTTCCGACATATGAAAACTAGGCTTAAAGAAACAAGAATAACTTAAATGAGCAAACAAAGAGACAAAAAATACAAAATTATTGAGACGTTTTGGAGTGCATGAATCTACGAAGTCTTTGACGAAAATTTCTATTTGCACATAATACCGTAATGTGTTCTAGATGAAACGTCAGGACAACGTTCGTCATGACTAGAGTAAGGTGAGAAATTTTGTTTATCGTGCAGAAAAGGGAGAAAGTTTACTCTCAGTAAAAGAAGAAAGCAAGATTGAATGATTGATTGAATGAATGAATGAATGATTGATTGATTGAATGAATGAATGAATGAATGAATGAATGAATGAATGAATGATTGAATGATTGAATGAATGAATGAAGGGATGGATGGATGGATGGATGGATGGATGAATGAATACATGAGTGAAAGGGAAAAAACGAATAAATGAGTAAAAACAATAAAAAGGGAGGCGAACGATTGAATTAAGGATGAAAGAGAGAGGTAATGAATGAATAAGTGAGTGGATAAATGAATGAACAAAGGGACAAATGGATAGATGGCAGAGAACAAAGAATAGAAAAAGAAACATGACTAACCAAAGGAAAGGGAAACGAACGCATGAATAAATATTGGAATGTAAAGAGAGTGGAATGTAAAGACAGAATGGAAAATATGGAAAGATCAAATAAAAGGATTAAGATCAAGAAGTGCAAACATCAAAATACAGAAATTGAGAAGCGTAACGTTTTCTTGACGGAATGCTCGCGTACACGGTTGAAATTGCTCTTTTAGATTTGCGCGCATGGTGTCTGTTTTCAGAGTAATATCTCGTAATAAAAGACTTCTGTACATAGCCAGTAACCTTGCATCGTGCGTCCAGGCTGAGAACCGAATGGAGCTGTCCTTCGATAGGCATAAATTACTAATAAAGTTTACATGCAAAATTAGAGAAAATTACGATGAGCGGGAAACGCTACGGCTAATAGCGAGCCCGCAATAAGATTTTCTTTTGTTTTAAGAATCATTCAAGCGAGGCTATCGGGTCAATACAATACATAATAATGGATTATTTGCATCCCATTTCCATGTAGCTGTAATCACAGCTATTCGTATCCGTACCGCAGCAGTACCGTACTGTACAGTAGCCGTTCGGTAACTACGCGTTGTGATGAGACGATTAACACGAAAACGATGGGAAGGCATTTCATTGTTACTGAATGCCACACCGTGTAAGGTCCGCTTTCTTAGAACGTATTGCCATAATCCCAGAATTACTTTTTATACGACTGAGGGTCATATAATTCTTAAAAAATGCCTTCTTTGTACTATAACTTTTGGATGAGCTTCAATGAGCAAATGTTCTGTTCAAAAAGGGACGAGAAGTAGCAGCTAGTTTAGCTTATAACATAACCACGATATAACGCGCGCTGTAATTAGTTAATTCGCGTGCGTGAGCGTGCATCCGTTTCACGATGGACAGGCGCGCGCGCCCATGTATTGAGAATTTTATTAATAATTTTCAAATCTTCTCCCTATTTTCGGCTCTGGCTATGTTATAAAAGAAATGGTTCACGCTTATATCGTGCATCCATTGTGAAATGGATGCACGCGGAGGCTGCTTAAGCACTCAAGAATTGATAAAACAATATTAGACACACAAGAAGTCGCAAAAAAATTGGGGGGTCACCATTCCATCTTTCGAGTAAAATGACTTTGAAGTCGGTGATTTTGCGCCCATCATGAGCTGCGTGACAAGTTATCAAGAGACGAAAACAAAAAAAAATTAGGCCAAAAACTTACACATCTCCGTGGGAAAAGGTATTAGAATGACTTTGCAATTAATAAACTGCTTTTAGAATGATTCCTTCCTAAGCGATATTAAAACCAATATTGTTTTCGATGAAAAAGAGGAAGTACGTCTGGAACGAAATGGTGCTTTTTGCCGCTTTCGCGGGTCGAAATGAAGCATTTCGCATTTCGCTGCGAAAAATAAACGGAAATTTTTTTAAAAACTGAGAGAAGGCTCATGTCTAGTATTTCTTTAAGTATATGTAATAAAAAAAGGGGGTCACAATTTGATTTGGAGAGAGATTTAATATCAACATCTTAATCATTCACTTATCGACGAGGAGCGTGACATATGGCGCACGGAAACTTTTCAAAATACGCGTTATCCGTTGTTTTTCTCTGTTTTCTTAGCTTATAAAGCAAAGTATTGACGGCTCAATACTTTCTTTTTTTATAATTTTTCCACTTCTAGATGATTTTTACGCATTTTTAAATAACATTTTCGATGAAAACTTGATTTGAAAACTTGAAACTCGCAAGTCAGCTTGTCACGCAATATAAAGTGAAGTGCGCAGAAATGCTGCGCGTGAGCAATGCCCGCGAACGTCCTTAAGCAACCTCCCTCGTACATCCATTTCACGATGGCTGCACGCTAAACGTGAACTTATTTCTTTCTTTCTTTTTATCCGTAGCTTTAGGGACATCCTCTGCCATTTTCACATATCAACAAACTCAAACCGCTTTGATTTTAGATCGTTTGAAAAGACCGTCATTAGATCAGATTTGTCAGAATGAAGGTTATCAAATAACACCCTCCACGCCTTCTCGTTAACATTGGATCTATATCTCGGTACTAAGTAAATCATTGAGCCCACTAAAGTGACAGGAATTTCAAAATCGTTTAATTTTCTTTCAAGATTTGGTTGACTAAGCCTCGAAGAAGGTGTATAAAAGGATCCATTATTTCAACGTTAGTTTAATGAGTATATACTCAAATGTCCGAAAGAAAAATCATCAAACCTCTAGCAGGGATATCGATTGCATCTTGGTTAGGCACGTACGTGTATGAGTGCACTTAATATTGCCCGCATGAACTGAGCCCACGCGATAGAACGAGCCGACGCTTTATCACGATGTCAGTGGCTCGGTGCGACTTTTGAAATTGGTTTTATTATAGAGAATTCATCTGCAAAGCTGGAGGGTTAAGAATTCTGGATTTCTGGGTTTTTTTCCCTTGTAAGCTGTGCTTTTCTTTTTAGCTATTAGTTTTGCTCCGTCGCTCGCTCGCTTTTCTATTTGTTTCATTTTTTATCTTTTAACCGTTCATTTGTTTCCTTGTTTTTCCTTTCGTTTCTGTCCTTTTCATTTCATTTCTTTTTTCTTTGTCTCTGTATTTCTTTTCCTTTTCTCGCTGAACACTTTTCTCATCCATCTTGGATCTACTCCACCTTGCTTTCACTAAAAACTTGAATCATTTAACCCAACTAGTTTCAAATCCTTTCAGCTGTCAGGCTTCAGATTTCAAGACCTGTGGCAGAACTAGTCTACAAACGCACCCTTAATGCCAATCCCGTCTCCTTCTTGGTCATGTATTTAGCACTACTGTTGCTGCTGACCCTACACATCCAGACGAGTACAGGAACAACAGAGAAAACGTGTAACCAGGACAACAAGATCGGTGAGATGATGATATTATGAATTCTAATAAGATTACCCTTTATGTCTCGATCATCCTTCCCCAGGGGGGTATCCTAGGGTACCCGTTTGACACCCCACCTTCTCATATGTTTGTGTTTCTTGAAGGGGAAGGGGAGGGATAGTTTGTTAATGCGATTCGCGAGTGAGCCTCTCCTCCCCTCCTTGAAAAAGCCAGGAAAGCCCTCGTTTACCAGCGAATAGACCTTTGACTTAATTTCCCTTTTTCGAGTTCGTAAATCATTGCTGTATTTCGTGACTACAGACTCATTTACTGTTAGCCTCATTTCAGTGTCGAAATATTCACAAATACCAATAGTAAAGTGAAGAATACACAACTTCAACAATACAAACACTCTGAAATTCCACGGCACGGACCTTCACTGAGGCATGTGAATATTCTACACAAAAAACGAGGCTAACCCTGAGCAACAGAACTTGAAACTGGAGTATACCAAATCGAAATATGGCGGCCGTTATTTGCATAATTTTTTATTTAATTATTTTAAAAGCAAAGTAAGCCATACCAGTCGAAAGGAGGTATTTCTTAGAGTAAAGAGTGAACGTTTGAGAGCAGAATGATGAATAGAAGCGAAGTTATTGCAATTTGAAATGTGCTAAAAACGCAAAAACGATGCTAGTCAGTCGTGACTGCCAAATCTAACACTTAAGTCTGTATTTTAAATCATAGATACCCTAAGAAGCAATACATACCAAACTCTCTAAAAACACTATCTTTCACGTGCTCTCTCAGATAGCAAAGTTATTTTTTCGGAAATCATTTTTTTTGGGAAAAAAATTACCCGGCCGCCATATTGGATTCAGTCTGTTGGGCGTAAGCTGAGATCCCTCGATAAGCTTTGATTGAGAACATGATTCTTTGTAGGGGCCCCTCCATATTTGTTTCTCATCAATCGTTATTTGAATCGGTTTGAACATGTATTCAAGCGTATTTAATCGCATTAATCATTGAGACAAATGAGAACAAATTGTTTTCAGACCACACTGAAATGGTTTTCCGGAATTCCACACTAAACTTGATCCCCAACAATCAAATCATTCACCTTGAAATTTAGAATCGTAATTTATATCGATTGCTATAATATGCCAATATCCTTAATGCGTCACCCGTGCACTTGAAAACAAGTCTCCCAAAATAAATTAATTAAATAAATAAATTCGATTAGTACATGTCAGGAGTGCAATCCAATCTCTTCCCTTCGTGAGCAACATCTTATATGTATTTTGTTTAAAGTTGCTCCGCAAAATTTTTCCTTCTTTCAGTGAGGATCGCTTTAAATTTGAGAAACGATTTCCTCTGCCTCTTGAGGCTACTTTTCACTTGCGTCGGATTTGGAATTGGAGTCAAAATCGGAGTCGGAATCGGAGGCGCTTATGATGATTCGAAAATCGAAACATCGAAACGTCGTTATGGTCAAGTGTAGTCACTGACAGAACGGCGCGATAGGAATTCATCTTTCCCGAAAATCAATCGAGGACTGGAACGAACTCGTGCCGTACAGAATTGTTGGGCTGAATGTGGGTACAAGCACAGGCAGCCCAAGCAATGGTTCTAAATAGTCCGTATGGTTTTGTTGACGATATAAAGAAAATTAAATAAATGGAAAAAAGAGACCAAACTCAATAAATATTCATCTCAATACACTTTAATGACTTTTTGTATTCAAGTCTAATTGATCGTTTGCACAGAAAGTCGATTTTTAGCGTTTTTCATTTTTGGTCTTTCTTGTATAAAAGAGCGCAAGGCTGCCGCCTGTCGGAGCCAACGGCAAAACTTCAAAGCTCAAAAAAACACACAAAATGAATTCACACAGACTTGAAACTCCACATAAACAAAGAAATAATTTTTTTCACCCCAACTGTGTGAAAGAAATCTCGAGAGAGTGAAAGAAAGTACCTGAAACAAGAAGATTTGCGCTCCAAAAAGTCAACTTTCAACGACCCTCAAAGGCTTGTGATCACTATAGTGGACAGACGTCACTGAAACGTCACTCTCCTGTCAAAGTGGTCCATTTCTTTAATTTTCTTAATATTGTCAATATAAACCATAGGACTATTCAGAGCCATTGCTTGGGCTGCCTGTGGCACAAGATATCACAAGGTGCCGCCATCTTACAATGGATTCCGGGGACGAGATAGAGTTCATGCCCAATCTTTCTTTGAATTTCGGAAACGCGAATAGGAAGAATCAGGAGGTTTCTAGTCAGTTCTTCCGATTCCGATTCGACTCTGATCCTTACGAGAAGTGGATACCTAACCACAGAATACCGGGAATTGCAAGTAGAAGCACGCAACCAATCACGAAGCTTTCTTCAGGCCCTCTCTAAACAACACACACACATCAAATTGAGGCTCCTGCTTTTACTCACATAAATAGGCCATTTCCGAGTTCTCGAAAACGAATCATGAAGGCAAGACTTCGTGCAAAATGACACTTGGTGGCATAAAACGACTGACGTGTTCTGTTGTCACTCTTTTCTTTGTGACTTGCTCACACGTGGGCTATTCTCTCTTACGGTGCTTGCGATTCCGACTTCTACTCCTATTCCGACGCCAGTAAAAAAACAGTAGTCAAGCATTGACGTATGTAAATAAACATCCCAAAAACCCAAAACCCTTTCCGCCTCCCAGTACCTCGAGCTCCCTAAGTCACTGTTCTACCCGGTCTGTATAAGTAGAGGAAGATTGGTAACGCGCTCATCCAACATTAAATTGTGGATACTACACTTGAAGTTTCGAGTGGTGCCGAACGCCTTCGATTTTCATAGATACCTCAAAAGATGCCACTCAACTCCTCCACGCGCATGCTCAGGGGATGAAAAACTGAGCAGAAATAATAGACCTTTCCCGAATTCGCTTAGATGATATCACGAAAAAAGTGGTTCCAAGTCGAGGTTGGTCTTGATAAACGAAAGAATCAAGTTCAGTCTCGACTTGGAACCATTGTTTCATGATCATCCAAGCGAATTCGGCAAAGGACTATCTATTGTCGTGAAGCTCGTTATACTAGATGAATACCTTCAGTTTACCACTCTGGTGTGGACAGATAGCCTAACAGGTCTCCTAACCCAATAGAGCTTTTAAGTTGTGACGTATTTCCGGGTCCAATTTCTAAGAAAATCCGCTAAAATGAGGCCAGAAATGTTATTCATAAGTGATCCTACACATGCAACAATAAGAACTCTGCACAACAATTCCTGTCATGAAGAAAAACTTTAAAAAATCTTCACGGGAATCCTTTTTTATTTTGGACCCGGAAGTCGATTTTTCCTTTTAGTGACGTCGCACAAAAGAGCCCTACAGGACGTTTTCGTGATTAGATCATTTTCCTACCACTAATAGAACGCTTTGTCAAAATGTTTTGTTGGTCAGATTTTTCTACTATCTTCAGGGCATTAAGAGACAATTGGTAAACTTTGCCTGCCAATAGAAGCCACTCAAAGCATTCTGGTAGTGGTAGTAAACTACGTCATCATGCAAAGTTAACGTCCTATTACCTCCGAGAGAAAGCCTTCAGTTCGGCGTCCATATTAGGAAAATATGTGTACAGGTGTCTAACCATTTGAAGAATGCAATAACAAGAAGAACTCGCAGTTATTTGAGTGTTGGTCTGATTGATGGTTCCGGCTCAAACAATAGCCAACCAATCACTGTAGCACTGGTTTTCCCAGTGGAATACATCTTCAAAGTCCCACAAACACCATCATGAACTGCCTGTTTTCACCAAGGTTTCTTGCTTTACTTGAATTTAATTCTCATATTGTTTATAGAATGCTAAAAATCCCAACAAAATGTGCAAACCTGTTTGTGATCAGAATCTCAGGTGGGCAGTTTTGTAGCAGACTTCGTTTGGCTTGTGGGACATAGCAAAAGTAACTATGGAGTTTCGGAACCATAAATTGCGCCCACTGACCGATGTGCAACTAACTATAAGCCAACTGGTGGACAGTTATAATATTAATTAGTTAATTATTATTATTTGCAGATTGTTCTGAATCACAAAATCTCTACACAAAAGACACGTATTATCAAGAAACATGTACGTCCGCTCATGATCTCTGTGCAAGAAACGACTCAGAAAGAGAGTCTTCCTCTGATCCTCGCTTTGAAGGGGTCTATAGGTTCCCAGCCAAAAAGCTGCCAAGAATGAATTGCTCTGATCCAGAGGCGATGAAAATGATCGAAGATGGGGTAAGTATACTTGAATGCCAAATAAGCGTAGAGGAAAGTCTTTCCTAGGATTCTGTAACTACGGTTTTTTGTTTTGTTTTCAATTACCTTCTGGCATAATTCCAACACCTTGCAGATTTCGCTTAAGAAATAAAAACTTCCCCAAATTGGGTTTCTCAGAAAAGTAGACTTACAAATCTGAAATTTCCATAGAACAGGGATCAAGCCAAGACCAAAAAGTTCGTTTTTTTTTTTCACTAAGGGTATATATTCACATTTACGAATTTAATGTTCCATTAAAGTGCGGGCGGAGATTTCGTGTGAATGGGAACAATACGGCAAATTTGAAGCCGTACGCAACCGTATCGTACCTTACCGTAAATGTAACTACGCGTTGTGATTGAATGATTCACACAAAAACAACGGGAAGCCATTTCAGTGCTACTGCATACCGTACCTTGAAACTTTTGTAAGTCAGTACCGTACGCTTCCCACTTATAAGATAACCATTCTTATAAAGTCATTTCAGTGCTCATGTAATACCGCACCGTCTACGTGTTGTGAGTCAATACCATATGCTTCCTACTCGTACGAAAACCGCTTTATTGAAAGTAACGTTATTTTTGATGCCTTTTGTTTCATCAGCTTCCAGTTATACTGGAAAACTGTTCTTTTGCGAGTCCAGCTTACAAGTGGGATCTAGACTACCTCGAGAAAAATTTGCGCGATAAAGGACACATCGCGTACATCTCGAATCAGAGGCGATTCCTTTATTTCGATGAAGACAAACTCGTTGACAAGTACGCGAACTGGAAACCACCCCATCAGAAGTTGATTACGTATTTCCATGAATTTATGGAGTTGGTGAAAGATTTACAAAAGTCAAACAATGGCACGCGTTCGTACTTCCAGGTATGTGAAATCATAGAGCAATCTAGATGGAGCTGCTTGTATTTTTTTTTTAAGTCGAGCGGATTTCGCATTGGGAAAATTATTAATTTTGTCAGATAACGTGAGATTTTCTTAAGAATAAGAGTCTTTGTCCTTTGAAATTCCATATATATCTCCTCAAAAAATCTTTTCAAGCATTAAGATGAAGCATTAGAAAAAATACCCAAGGGAATGACATGAGGTTTCATTAGTCCCAAAGGTTGTATTATGATTGATCTTCTTTACCTCTAATCTCTTAGTCCCCACTGTACATCGTAGAAGGCGTCAGCAAGTCGCTAGAAGAAGACATCAAGACGTTTGACTATCTCTGGCTGCTTGATATTGTTACAAGACTTGGCTGGGGAGATAAAGTCATCAACTTATTATTGATTGGCATGCCTGATGTGGTCACGCCTGCACACTATGATGTACTTGAGAATTTCTTTGTACAGGTAACGCATGCGCACTAAAAAAGTTGCTTTTTTTATGCACACAGGCATATTGTAGGCATGTTCATCCATCGTTGCTAATACAAAATTTTCTCTCACGTACAAGAACATTTTGAGCATACACCTTCCTATCTGGCTAGTGTTTATTCTTGACTTTGAGGGTCAATAGCTTATTATCCTTCATAATGCACATGAAAACTAAATTGTTTATGCAAAGTGCCCTTCAAATTTGATACAAATGAACCAAGACGAGACTCATTTGGTTTAGGGTTCAGTTACCAAACTCAATCAGGGACCGTAGCTGGTAGTTATGTTTGCTTCTACTTGAGAAATTCAGGTGTTTAGGTGTCGAATTTGGTACGCACACACTCTTGCTTCAGTGGTCTCCTCCCCTGGGAGTAATGTTGTCTCATTCCAGACTACGTGTCATCCTCTTTGGAATAAGATTCTTTGTTTAAGGGTCATCTATATTAACGTATCTTTTCAAGCGCTACCGAGAAACAAACAATCAACCAAAAAAACAATACCTAATGGAATGACACGTGATCTGAAATGGGAAAACAAATACGCCCAAGGGGATTTGGTCTGTTGAGTTCAATAGCATAGTAAGAGCTTTTTTATGATCTTCAGATTTCAGGTCTTAAACGAGTAATCCTTTTCAGCCCGGAATTCTTCAGATGTTTGTATCCCTACCCAGTAGGACATCCACACGACAGACAGTCACAGGTGTGTTGGCTAGTTCGCCTCTCTGTTCTGGTTGATACAGTACTGTCTCACCGAATTTTAGACATTCTCGTATTGTTTTCACATTAAATTATGAGTCGAACTCACTTGTAATTTTTAGCAATATCGATTTAGTTTGAGCCGAAGATAGCTGAGATTTTTAAAAACAAAAATGGCCATAAAGGTGAAGAGGCACACGATGCAAACGTTGCGCGCAACTTGCTGGCAGCAGGATTTAAGAGGGTTGTCGCACGATGCAATTTTCTGTCGGGCCTCAAGAGATACAAGTCATAGAGATATTGCAAATAATGAGAAGACTTAAAGAGAGCGAGAGAAATTTCGACTTCTCCGATTTCAACAAGCCAGCTGAGTGAACGACTAGCTGCGCAAAGCATTGTTGGACAAAACCTCCGGCCCTCACTCTTTGTTTTCAAAATCATTTCTCGCGTGGTTTTTAAATAACACAAAGATAAAATATCCACTCTGTTTAATACTTTTGGACTTTTCTAGGCCTCAAAATACATCGGATTAAATTTCCAATTGTTTTCAGGTTAAAAATAGTGCTTGAGCATAGGGCTGGCCATGAAAAATCCCAACGGACTGTGATTGGTTAGAAAAAGTATTTCTGCTCAGCTGGAAGGCATTGAAATTGAATTATTTTTTCCAAACCAGCAATCATGCTTTGAAATCAACTGAGAATTTATCAATTCCCACCTCGATCTTAAGCTTCTTTTTTTTGCAGATTATTTATTTATTTATTTGTTTATTTCAGCTTTGCTATTAATAGGAACCAAAGCTAGAAACATCCCTTCACATAAAGTAACAATGCATCCTATTGAATTTCTTTTTAGGTAAATTTTGACGATCCAGACTTGACAAGATTCCCAAAATTCAAAGAAATCGAGGGTCTCGAAGCAACCCTTGGACCTCGAGACGTGCTTTACATACCAACTTACTGGTGGCATTATGTAGAGAGCGAACGTAATAAGTAAGACGGCTGTTTAGGGTAATAGCTCATTTTCGTTTTAACAAATTTTAGCATGAAAACGAGGCTTGGATTCTAGCTGGCTAACGCGCGTCCGCAGAAACTATGGGCAAGAGGTTTTAAAACCAAAAACCAAATGGTTGGTAACTATTGCTCCGTTCTCCTTTGTTGTAATAATTTAAAAACAACCCCTAATTTGTCTAGAATCCAAGCCTCTCGTTTTCATTCTAAAATTCGTTAGCGCGCTGCCAGGTATAATGAAAATAAGTTAATGACTGTAAAAGGTCACGCCACGTAGCACCGGCACGGCATGGAACGTACTGATGACATCCGTCGAACCATTCACAGTGCGTGAGATCACTGCTTACACAGGGGCGGATCCAGGATTTTTTCTAGGGAAAGCTGCAAGGACTTAGTATTGATGGTACGTAGTATTTGCGAGTGAAAGGGGCATATAAAAGGAGCCTGGAAGGGTACTTTTTTTACTTTGCAGGATGTACACACCCAACACCCTCCCCCTAAATCCGCCACTACTGTCATAGGCCCCAGAAATTCCCAAAACATTACAATTTCCAGAACGGAACAAACAGAGAATAATACATGGGCGCGCGGAGATGGAATTTATCTTCGAGTGTTCAATTTGATATCTCACGAATGAGCGCAGCGAACGAGTGAGATATCAAATTTGAACACGAGAAGA